>CAEGAE010078560.1:0-54070 GCA_903067095.1 Girardinus metallicus
TACCGGTCGATCTACGTTCCTACCCTCATCTATGGTCATGAGCTTTGGGTCATGACCGAAAGAACGAGATCGCGGATACAAGCGGCCGAAATGGGTTTCCTCCGAAGGGTGGCTAGAGATAGGGTGGGAAGCTCGGTCATCCTGGAGGGACTCAGAGTAGAGCCGCTGCTCCTCCACATAGAGAGGAGCCAGTTGAGGTGGCTCGGGGATCTGGTCAGGACGCCTCCCTGGTGAGGTGTTCCGGGCACGTCCCACCGGGAGGAGGCCCAGGGGAAGACCCAGGACACGCTGGAGGGACTATGTTTCTCGGCTGGCCTGGGAACGCCTTGGGGTTCCTCCTGAGGAGCTGGAAGAAGTGGCTGGGGAGAGGGAAGTCTGGGCCTCCCTTCTTAGGCTGCTACCCCCGCGACCCGACCCCGGATAAAGCGGAAGAAGATGGATGGATGGATGGATGGATGGATAAAACGCACCCAAAAATTACTCAAGTAAGAGTAAAGCAGTATTTGGTAAAAAGTCAAATTTTCAATCTCTCAATATTCAAAAATGACATAATCAGATTTGAGTATTTTAAGGATGAAAATGATAATTTATATAAGTAAAAAAAAAAAAAAAAACAGGCAAAAGAAAATTTTTCAGTTTATTTCAATATAAAACTTATGAAACTTTAATAAACACTGTCTGGTGATTTTTTGATTAAAATATGTTTGTTTTTCACTCAATGGGTAGAAAGTCCAGAAATTAAAGTAAGAGTAGAGATACTTCATAATAAAATTACTCAAGTAAAAGTAAAAAGTACAGCGTAGTAAAAATACTCCTAGAAGCACATTTTTTCAAAAGGGCAATTGGTAAATGTAATTACCTAATTAGTTAAAGAGAACTGAAGGTGACTGCTTAGGCTTCATTAAACAGGTTAGGACAGATCCATGGCCTATACAAATCATGTTCATTACATTTTTTGTCTCATTATTACAGCTGTTTTAGGGCGTCTTGTCACTTTAAATCCAAATAAGCTGCTGCTGGCCACTCCTCCAACTCAACCACATGATAATTGCTACAAACAGATGCACAATTATACAACTGTACAACTTTGAAAAGCAAAAGTGGAGCCTCCTTCACAGAATGCATCACACAGACCAATCCAGGACATGAGCTGCAACTGTACCTGCCGCTCAACCTGGGTTAAGGAGAGAGAAAAAAAACTGGACTCAACATTTTTCATTTCATTTGGAAATTAAGGCAGCAGAACTTCAAGCTCATCGTCAGAGCAGGAGTCCAACAAGAAACAGTAGTGCACTTTGAGTTTCCATCTGCTGGCAAGCTTTATGGAAATACTGGTTTTATTCTCCAACAAGTTTTGGTGCCTGCCAAAGATCCTCCATGCCACGCCGCATTGATGCAGTAACCGCATAAACGACTCCTGAAGTGTTTAAACGATTCAAATTTCTGTTTTATTTGTCTAATATAATGTTGTAATTCTATTTAAACAATAATGAGCAAAATAACAAAATACACCATGAAATAAGTCAATATATTAGTTTAATAAATTAGCTTTTCACTGATGACATATTGAAATGCACCTGTACAGGTAATATAAGCTAACCGGGGCTGGTTTTTTTATTTTTTATTACCATTCTACTAGTGTTTTTAAAGGATCTGGATCAGAACCGAAAGCTAAATAATAAAACTTTTCTAATGTGTTAATTTTTCACATTAAATCAATCTAGAATGATGAATCCAAAAGGTGTGTGAACCTGGTTTAATCATGTTTCTAACGTTTCTGAGCAAAAACAGCAACTGCTGCTGAGAGACCAGAGCACAACAGAGCAACAGGATGCTCTGATCGGAGTCCGTCTGCTTTAACACATTATTACAAATGTAACAACCCGGTGACACCAAACCAGGTTTGTTATTACAGATAAAGTGGTCTCAAAAGACTGAACCTTTGCTAGCTCTGAGGCTGAAATAACGGAGGCAGACAGCGCCTCAATCCGCTAACTTCTCACAGTAATAGCTAAAAAAACAAAAGGTTTTGAGCAATGAGACATCAACTTACTATCAGGGGGATAAGGACCGACGGCAGGTACCCTGTAGTGAGATTTTCCACAAGATAATTATGAGGTTTGAGAGGAAAAACGGCCTTCAGTCCCAAGTATTAACATTAGCTGCTGGCTAGCCATAGCACAGCTAACCGACAGCGGCATGATGCGCTGTCAGACTTTGACCAATCACAGTGCAGCTTACAGGAAGGAGAGGACTCTGATTGGTGTAGGATTTTTAATCCCGCCCACAGAGCTCTGTCCTTTTTATCAACCAAACACAATAAAGACAGAATCACAAACCTGTTTGATCTCAGTTATGAAATACATTAAAAACACTTCATACAACTAGACAAAAATATATATTTTTGTTATAAAATAAAATAAATTTGCAAAGGATCATAAATTTTAAATTTAGTTAATTTTCTATTCATACTTAAAGTAATAAATACATAAAATGCTTGATAACAGAAAAGATTGTCAACTTTTCTCTTTTAATGAGTCATTGAAATAGTACAACAAAAGTGCTGATATACAACAAATTTAAATACAGTATTATGAAGCTGTAAAGATTTAATAAAGGAGAGTTTAAGGAAGTTTTTTCTTAAAGTTTAATTTAAAAAGTGCATTTACATGCTGGAAGTAGGATGTAAAGAATTTTAAAGTGTACAGTCACAACATTTTATTAAATAAAAAAAAAAACATATATTTTTATAAACTTTTTTTATCCCTTCATAAAACTTTCTTGAAATTGCAATTGTGATGGTGATACTGTAGGAATGATCTCCAGTAGCAGTCAGTCCTGTAGCGAAACTGAAGAAGCCTCTGACTGAAGAAAGTCATTTTACCTTACAAATGCACATTTAAACCTTGTGGAAAGCCTTCCCATAACGACTGAAGCTGTTATAACTGCAAAGAGTGAACAAAAAAATCATATTAAACCCAATTTACATGTGTGTCAAGATGAAGAAACAGACTTTTGGTAATATGTAATCAATGAGAACCAGTGACGTAGCTCTCCCTGATTCAGTCTGAATATTCATGTTTGTGTGAAGGAATATAATGGAAAAGGCTATCCCTATTTACTATTATATCAAATGTAGTTACTTGCGCCATTGTATTTAAATCCTGATGCTAATACTCTTGGCTCAGTGGTCATTTGTCTGTTTTTGTAACGTATTTAATTTAAAAAAGAGGTGCAAAATATCACCATAAAACAAAACAAAAAAGAGAAAAATTTAGATTTAATTGCAGATGTTGGTTACTGTAAACGTGAGTGGTCAGGTCAGGAGGTTTTTTTTCAGTAAAAAGCAACTCTTTCTGCTCTGTGTGTGAGACAATCCATGAGAGGAAAGACGTTTGTCAGTCCTGACAGCCCTCGTTTTAATCTGTAATCCTCCCAACACTTTAGGAAATATGTTTTCAACACTTAAGTCAAGGAGAAATAATGCAAATGTCATGATTTATAAAAGGCTGTCAGAAAATTGCACAAAAAGCTTATCTGACAAACCAGTGAAGGATGATTTCTGGTAAATTTGCAGGAAAATTGGATATTTCTCAATTGTTTTCTTTTCCCATAAACTTTTTTCTCCTTTTTAAAGAAGCAATACGCTTTGTGGGATTGAAATAATGTGATGAACGGCACACAAGTTCAATACTACAATAAATGACACGCAAGGTCAGAAATGAAAAGCGGTTAAGATTTTTTGCTTCTGTGAGATTTGCGCTCATCCAAAATGTCTACACAAAATAGAAGCATTTTCCCTTTTCATCCTAATTGTCCGTCTCCAGTCGCTCTTTATTCCACAGGAAGCAAATTACAGGAAAATGACAAGCGACAGCAATAATTCAATGACACACTTCAAAAGAAGCAATATGGCAAGGCAGGATGTATTTGTGAGAATAAAGGAAAATGAACTTGGGATATAATATGCACCTTTTGAGGACAAAATAATTTAGATTTTGTTGACTTGCAGAGGGGCGTTTGGAGCAACTAAACGGCTCCTCTTCACAAACCCTCAAGCAAAACAGTTCTGGACTTTCTGCAAAATGGAGAGCAGCGCTTAGGAGGATGTGGTCAAAGGTGCCAAGTTGCTTTTATGCATTTAAATTACACTGACTGATTGACAGTTACATAAACATCAGCTAAAAGGTTTTAGGTGTTGATATGAAAATAGAGTAGACGTAAAAACAATCTGTACAAAACTCTGCTTTAAAAATGTAATAATTTCTTCTATTTTAGTTTGATCAATAGATATAATCGCTCATATTTAATAAGATTCTATTGTCACCGATTTCAGACCCAAAATAAATCTGGTAACAAAAAGCCACACAAAGTTTTTACTCTATAATATACAATTAAAATAAACTAGACGTGAGCTTTTACCATTTTTATGATAATCTATCTCTACTATGTGTGAAAATGCTCAACTGCAAAGAAAAATAAACAGTTAAACAATTACAATTTAAATAAATGGCAATGGAAGTATGGGGCACGCCTTGCTGGAAAGCTGTTCAATGTAAAATGTAAAATCTTACCAAGTTTTTTTTGGTTTAGTTTCTACTGAAAATATCTCATTACAGTTTAACTTTTCAGCAATAATTACTTTCTGAACTCCAAGTCAGAAACAAAACTCTTGTCCGTTTCAGCAGCCATTCTACAAACTCAGCTGACCAAAAGCGCTTTAGTTCCACCGGGGTTGCTAGGTAACGGGCCTGGGCTCCACTGGGGTTGCTAGGTAACGGCACAATGCCTGTGGAATGTGACGTAACTACTGGGAGGTTTGTGAAACGACTCGTTTTTCAGACACCAGTAAACATTAGATTACTGCTAAAAGAAAAAAACGGCTGGGTGACTTTTTTAAGCGCTTGGGCTATTTTTAGAAACAGTACAGTCCCAAACAGAAGTATAAAAATATAAAAAAGGTCCCATTTATGGAGCTTCTGCTTTTTGTGACACTTTTTGCAGTAGGGTGAGGAGGTGTTCAGCTGTATCAAGGCTGCAACAAAAATGCTTTTTTCCCCATCACAACACGGCAAATTTCTTATTTAATGGAAACAATTACAAAATTGTTTTTTTTTTCCAACATCAGCAGGAGACGCGGTTCCATTACAAATGTGCGCAAAACTTTTGTCGATATTCCGTTAATGTCGAAAGATTAAAAAAACACAATTAAATTAGAAACGCAGCTAAAGTCACATGTGAATAAGCTTGTTTATGTGGTAAGTCGTTAAAAAACATGCAACGGCATCCTTCTCCCACCACTTCCTGTTGTCTTCTTCATCATTTCCACCAGTAGAAACATCTGGTTGTTGATTGCATGACACGTCTGACGTGTCCTTGGCAATTTTGCGAAAGTCACTAATTTCAATATACAGCTGGAAAACCACCTAACTGCATTTCTTATTTAGTAGAAACATCACAATTATAAAATTGTTGGGTTTTTTTTACATTAGTGGTGTATTAAGGAAGTTTTGGGCGCAATTGTAGACGGAGCTAGTGATGGCACACCTCTAATTCACTCCTGAACCTGAGTGGAAATACGCCCCACTCAGCAATTATTCAGTCTTAGACTAATGGTGGCTCCGAATCTACAGACACAGCAAATGCACGGCGCTACTGGACCAGCAGTAATGGGCGCCATACAGACCATGTGTGTGTGTGTGTGTGTGTGTGGTGAAGACTTTACCAGGGAAAAGAGGGGGTGGCATCATCTATAACTGATACACAACATGCACAAACATCTCTAATTATGAATGTACATCACAAGTGCGGCGAATAACCCGCTGCCTCCTCTCCGCCTCCCGAGCCACGCTCCATATCAGGCCCATGAAAACATAACCTGTCACATTCCATCCCATTAAACCAGCTACGAGCCATGTGGTCCGCTCACGTGGCGCAGCGAGGGGAAGACACAGAGCGGTGCATCTGGGTTCACTCAAAGGTGATGAATTATTCACGTTTTTTATGCTAATGTCATTTTAATGTAAGAAACACTGACAGATATGCAGATCTGCAACATCCTCTGGAAAGCGGTATGTCCACTATAAGCTCCCGCCACCCGCAGCAGAATTAGAAACAGTTATATTTATGACATCCATGGTGCACATACTGTACACAAATAAGGCGTAATTATCCCCTGCAATACCTAATGCATTAGAGCACTCACACTGAGCCCCCAAATCTGTGCTCTGAGTCCATCAGCTGCCATTTGATGTCAGGCACAGCAAGGTAATGGCAGTGCACTCACTTGCGAAGTCATTAGCCCCGCTTAATGCTGGGAATTAAAACAAATTAAGTGAAGTTAAGTACATGCATTAGAGAAGCTTGTTTGGGGGAGAGCTTTTCATTTTTCTGCTCTGCAGAACCGGTTCTGCTGTTGGACGCCAAGCAAAGCCAGGAGGAACAAAATGGAAGAGCAAGATCTGCTGCTCCAACTGATGAGTTACCGCTTCAGAGCTGGAGGAGGAAAAATCACCCAGGGCTGATTAGCGGCGTTACTGGAGCTACAAGGACACCTAGCGGTCATGTTAACAGCACTAATCACTTTAATCCTGCTGAGGCTTCAGCTGGCGGCACTTCTGGACCGAACAATGAAAAAATATGGAAACAGCTAGAGAGGGAATTGTACTCTACACTGCAAAAACACAAAGTCCTGCAGAGGATTTTTGTCTAGTTCCTAGTCAAAATATCTTTTCAGCGGCATAAAGGTGTGCGCTTTAAGTCAATATTTTTTTAACATTGATAAAAAGTGCTATTTTTTCACTAATGGAAAAATGTCTTGGTAAGTGAAATAAGCTACCAGTGGAACCAAAACTTCAAAAAAAAAACCAAAATCAATATTAAGGAATTATTGACTTAAAACAAGCTTGTATATTTTGCTGAAAAGTTACTTCTAATTTAGAGTTGTCATGTTTGGACTTTTGAATACTGCAAAAACACAAAATCTTACCAAGTAATTTTACTCTAGTTTTTAGTGGAGATATCTTATGGTCTTATCTTACGCTCACACCAAACGCGTTACATCAAAACGAGTCCGACGCTTCGAGTTCGTCGACTGTGCACTTTGAATGCAGACGCTTGATATTTTATTCTACACCAACGTTTCGCGTGTCTGGTTTACATTCAGAGTCCAGATGGAGGTGCGTTGAGCTCTAGCCGTTGCTTTCCTTTGGACGCTCTTGTTGCGTCAAACTCTCCAAACGGTTCAAATCACGCCGCCCTAGTCGGTCGAACGGCCCTCGACGCGACCGCACATTGACTTTGAATGTAAACCAGACATGTCTGATGCTCAAAATGCTTTTGGTGTGAACACAACATTAGTATGTTTGAAATAAGACAAAACTAACTTACAAGTAACTTTTCAGCAAGATGTAGTGGCTTGTTTTAAATCAATAAGCTGCTACAGCTTTCTTTAAACTTACTTCTAAGTTTGTTTTGTCTTATTGCATACATACTAAGATGTTTGCACTGGTAAGTAGACAAAAATTACTTGGTAAGATTTTGTGTTTTTTTTCTTTATCAGAAAAGAGTGAAAACTGCCAGAGTGAACTGAATGTATATATGAAGCTATTTGAGGTATTTATTTGTGAAAGATTTGACAATAAAGTTTACCCAAATTCACATTGACAAAAACATATTCATCAGTGTTACTGCACCCATTTAAACTGCATATTGTTTACAATTTAAAAATAACTAAAACTGAAATGATTAATCTGTTGAATTGTGATTAATCGATTAATTTTGATTCATTGTGATTAATTGAAATTGTCAACTAATTCGGTACGTGATCAATCGTTAACTGGAGCACAGAGACAAAAAAACAAGGTAATTTTGTAATTAAATTGTTGTAATTAAGTTACCTGTAAGACATGTACTAAAATATTTGCGCTACAAATGAGACCAGAGTAGCTGGTAAGATTTCATAATTTTGCCTTGCAACATGAATTGGATGGGTTTTTATTGTGCTTTCCAACTACATTTATTGTGAAATGGTGCTTTACAGATAAACTATATTGAGCTGAATTACTCTGTTTGATCAATAACTATATTTTCCATTAGATTTACCAATGATGAACAAACAAACGTCTTTTATAAATGCGCCCATCGGTGACATGACTGGAGCTGGCTTTCCGAAAAGAGGCTAACAACATGAAACCGACAATCTCTGAAATCCATTTGGACCTTATTCAAGATTACATCTTCAACTGAGTGACTGCAGATTACTGTCCACAGAGAGGTGTCCTAAAGCTGGATTATCCACTTGTTGGGGATGCATTTGACCCGATGGATGAAGCCTGCCAGCCTCACACGCTCCTCCATCTGGGGGCGTTTTTTTTTTTTTTTTTCTTTTTCTGCAGCTTGTTTTGAGCTGAAATGACACCAATACCTCTCATCCTCAGATTACATGGTTAGTGATCCACATATGTGGGAAAAAAAAATAAAGTCAGAGATTTTGAAGGGGATGTACTGCATGTCAGAGTCCAGTTGCCTCAAATGCCCCCAACTGAAAGTGAGTTATTAATTTCTAATTAGAGCTGGGCGATACGGCTTAAAATAAAATCAGAGATTTGTTCATACCACATCTGATTTTAATAGACTCACTTAGTTCACTTTTTTCTAAAAAAAAGAAACGAGAAAATATGATCAAAAAGTGTTTTTATTTAATCTGTTAATTGTACGACAGAGAATTTCTGTTCATTTATGAGAATATAGTTATAATATTAGCATAAAAGATGCAATTTTTGCAGAAAAGTTTTTAATGAGAATAAAGTTTTTAGAGTTATCAGGATCGGATGTGACCAGCTCTGTTCACGTGATTCTTTCTTCAAAATAGACTCTGTCGTTTGAAAGATTATTTCAAAGTCCTGAAAAAATACTAAATATTACCAAATATTTTTTATATAGCTTCTTTTGCAAATATCTTATTAAACATGAAATATTACAAAACTAACTCAAAAGTAACTTTTCAGCAAGATACTGGAGCTTATTTTAAGTAAATAATTCCTTAATATTGATGAAAAAGTTCTAGTTCCATTGACAGATTATTTCACTTATAACATGGGGAAAATATATTGTTATAATTTTTCATCAATACTATTAACTTAAGTTATTAATTTAAAACAAGCTCCTGTTTCATACTGCAAAGTTACTTGTAAGTTATTTTTGTCTTATTTCAAGTGTATTCAGATATTTGCACTCAAAATTCGACAAAGAATACTTTGTAAAACATGCGCTGATGTGTTCAAAAAATAAATATTCTTAACTATTATCTGTAAAACCGATACCGAAGTATAACTTCACAAGATCCTCAATTTGAACTATTTCTCATCCTTTGTATTGGAGCTGTTATAAAATTACGATTTCCTTCTGCTAACATGACTTAATTTTTGCAATTTAAAAAAAATAAATAAATCGTAGCCTGGTGCTAATATTTCATCATAGAGTTCACCTGAATTTAAAGTGCAAATAAATATAAGCTGTAAAAGACGCCTGTCAAACAAGATGGCCGCCTTGCAGATGGTGACATCACTCTGAACTATGGAAACCCAAGGAGTGCAAAAAATCAGGATATTCCAAAATGAAATCTTCAAAAACCAAATAGTTGATAAATTAATAAATTTGATTTATCACCCTGTTGCATTAATTAATTCACATGAAAATAAAAACAATATGCAATCAAACTAAAACCAAACATGTATGGTTGTTTTTATTGATTCAGTCAGTGAACCTGTGGTTCTGGTCCTGCTTGCGACCGGAGCAGCGGCCGTCAGAATGGGGTTCTGCGGTCGCGGCGTTGGTCTTCGTTTTCCTGCTCTGTCTCAGGTTGGAGTCGGCTTGGCTGGGCCGACACACATTTGGCGTTTTTTGCCTTTGATCTGATTCAGAGATCAAAACATGGTGAGCGTTAGAGAGTCAAAGATAACCGTATCGGCTTAGCTGTGAAAAATATTTGCTCCCTCATGGATTTTCTTTTTCTGTTTGTGCTTTTTTTAGTCAAACAAATTTGAATTTTCCACAAAAAAGAGAGCAAATGCAATGAAAAACTCAAAACCTAACCAAGCATTTTTGGTCTAATTTCTAGTGCAAATATCTTAGTTCACTTTAAAGTCAAAACTAACTTACAAATAACTTTTCAGCAAAATATAGAAGCTTGTTTAGAGTGAATAACATGGGGGAAAAATTTGTTATAAGTGAAATAATTTGCCAGTGCAACTAGTATTTTTCCAGCAATGTTAAGGAAGTATTTACTAAAACAAGCTCTTACATCTGCTGAAACAGTGGAATAAGATATTTGAAGTAGAAACCAAAATTATTTGGTAAGTTTTTGTGTTTTTTTTGCAGCTTGTATAAATGTAGTTTTTAAATCATGAGTTCATCTCTGGAAAAACACAAAAAATTACCAATTATTTTGGTCGAGTTTCTAGACAAAAGTAACTTACAAGTTGTTATCTTTCTTAGTATTTTAGGAAGATATGGGAGATTGTTTCAAGTAAATAATTCCTTAATATTAAAAAAAATTAACTATTTCCAGTGGCAGATTATTTCACATATAACAAGACATTGTTCCCATGTTACAAGTGAAATAATCTGCCAGAGAAACCAGCATATTTTCACCAGGTTCCTATGTCTTTCTGACTACGTGCTTGTAAGCTAGTTTCGTCTTATTTACAGGATATTTTCACTAGAAACTTGACCAAAAACATTTAATTTTGCGTTTTTGAAATGAAGTTGCACAGGCTAACGTAATTCGGATCATCTTTTTTAAATGAAACTCATCATTTTCTTGCACACTCACTCTTCACGCGGTTTGTGTGATGACTGTCGTCCGCGCTGGCTGGCGGGGTGCAGCGGCCGAGCGTGATGCCGTGCGGTCCGCTGTTTATACCCGTCCCCCTCAGAGTGGTGCTGTGCAGCAGAACAGGCGCCAGTCCGGATGGAGAGAGGTCAGCGGAGGGGAGATGTGCTCCGGGGTGCTGAGCGTTTTGCTTTAACACAAAATATTTAAAAAACATGCAGCTTTAAATAGAGCTGGACAATAAATATCGTGATAGACATGTGATCAATATCAAAAGATAATACATCTGATCAGCGGCGGCTGGTGGTGATACCTGAAGGGTGTCAATCATTCTGACAGACAGTTAGGCTGAATGGGGCTGTCAGAAGTCAGCCCTTCGGAAAGACCCCGGGATTTTCCCCAGGCGGTTTGACACCAGGTTTGTTGAAAATTTAACAAAATGTGACGCATTATTTATAAAATGTATTTATTTTTAGGTAGTTATTTTTAAGTTGTTTATTTTAAAAACTTTATTGTAAATGTCAGGGAGGACTTAGCCCTGCTAGCCCACTTATACCAGCCGTCCCTGCATCTGATAGAATATTCAATGAACGCCGATCCAGAACTGCACAGCATTCTGGGAGATGTAGGCAGAGGAAGGCCTACAGCTCAGGGGTGTCGAAACTTTATACGGCGCAAAATTGTCATGTCAAAAGTATTTGACACCACAAAATCAAGCAAATAAAGTAGCTAAAAAATTTTTTTTCAGAATGTATATTTTTGTAGATAAAAAACGGATAAGGTATTTTTATGATAGATTTAAAAAAACATAAAAATGAGTTTCCAAAAATACAAAAAGAAACTCAGATAGTGAGATAAATCTCAAAGATTTTCTAAAAAAAAAAAAAATTTGAAAAATTTCCAACTTCTGTAACGTGAAAAGTCAGACATTTTTAACATTTGAAACTCAGATATTTCCACATTTTTTCTAAAAATTTCATTTATGTTGGGGGGGAAATTTACTCGTCTTTTTTACAACAGCCCTAATAAGCTGTCGTACATTTTGCACATTTGCTGTATTAATAGAAAATAATCTAGTTTTCAGTTTCTTTTTGGCTAGACTGGACAAATTTATTTTCGGCAATAAGAACAGGATTTGGGTTAGGGTAAATTTTTCAAAATGTTTGCTGTATTTAGTGAAGTTTAATAAAAAAGCTGTCGTCGGTAAAAGTTGCCTCTTGTTTTACCTTTTGTTAAAGCGTTAGCTGCTGGACCTCTCTAGGCCAGCTAAGCAAAGTTGGTGGAATCACCTCTCTCACTCTTCAGTTACCTAGCAACTCTCTGACTCTGTGGTTGCCTAGCAACAGCCTGTTGAGTAACTGGCACAGAAGCAGTTTAAGGTTCCGCCACTGTGTGCCTCATAACTAATTCAAAATAAAAAAAACTATTTTCCTGCTTTTTCCTGTGGATAAAACAGGAAAGTTCTGGACTCAGGTTGGCGGTATTTCCGATGTAAAACAAAAATTAATCAATAAATATCGATATTGACTAATATGAAATGCTTATATCATGATACGCAGAGGTGGGTAGAGTAGCCAAAAACAGAAGTCAAGTAAAATTATATTTTTACTCAAGTAAGAGTAAAAAGTAGCCATCCAAGAAATTACTCAAGAGAAAAAAGTAATTTGGTAAGAAGTCTACTCAAGTAAAGATCAAATTATCAATCATTTAATATTTAAAAAATAAATCAGATGGGCCACAATATAAAGTTAAGTGGAAATTTTGGTATTTTAAAGTAAAAAATGACGATAATTCATATAAGCAACAAAAAAATAACTAAATCAGGCAAATGAAAATTTTTCCAGATCAGTTTCTTTCAATAAAAAACTTTAACAAAAACTGCAGGTGTGGTAAATTTTTGGTTAAAACGTGTTTGCTTTTCATTCAGTGAAGTTACTCACAACGGAGAGAGTATCCAGAAATTGATAACTCATAATAAAATGACTCAAGTAAAAGTAAAAATACCCATAGAAGTACATTTCAAAAAAAGAAGTTACTCAAGTAAATGTAACTGAGCAAATGTAACTGGTGATTTGTTTGTCGGCCATATTGTCCAGCCCTGGCTATGGGTTTAAGAATGCAGATCTGATTTAGAGGATGAGTGAAATTGTATGAAATGATCCTTTAAGTGCCAACAGGGTCAGATTAATGTCTTTAGCTTCACCCATATGCTTTATTTTCTCCTCCACCCACCCATCCAGGAGAGCTTGGTGATTAAATTGCTTGTTGTTCCACATATATAAGCATCTTACAGGGAAATAGTAATTACTGCTCATCAGTAACAACGTTCAGATTCAGCAGCAGCTATAGACTGAGCGGGGAAACTCATTGATGAGCGCCACTAAAAGGACGTTTGGGTATTTTAATGAGGAAACACGGGATCGGCGAGCTGTCATTTCCATGCCAACGATTAACGTCGCTGTGACCCGGCTAATACGGGCTAAATCCACTGGTGCATTATGGGCCGGGCACATTTCATCTAATCAGCAGGATGATGCTAGCAGGCTCAGGCTGCTTTTAATTCAGAGCTGCATTACGGCCCCCTGTGGGTTACAACCTCAGCAGATCAGCCAAACTCACACAGTACCATCTGGGTTTCCCCCAACATTCGATCTGGACATTTGTTTGTTGACGTTTTGTTTTCCTCTTTGTCTCTGATTTAGTCTAAGTGAAATAAATGTTCATTTTCACAGCTATGTTGATCATATCTATTTACGTCTATCGATGAGCCAGGAGCAACTTATGTAGTTCAGCCGTGTTTTCTTCATCTTAATCAGCAACAGGGTTTCCCCCAGTGTATTATAAGCCTGGCGGGCCACCAGGCTTTACTTGGGCCCCACCAGGCTAAGCATTGCTTATTTATTCAGGTCTTTTGAAAATGTCTGCTTTTCAAAACTTTATAGTTGGTGTTCAGTATTAATCTTCCAATCTTTCAATAACACATAAATATCAAGTGATATTTCAACATTTCCTGTCAACTTTAAACATCTTTTTAACTTAAACCAGAACAAGTCGCTTGATGAATGAAAGCCCTAGCACTCAACCACCAGGCTTAGCAAGTATTCTGGGGGAAACTTTGAGCAACAAAGTTTTAATCAATTACAGAAATAATCGTAAACTAATTTAGTAATCAATTAATCATTACAGACTATATACACACAACTACATATATATTCCATACATTTTGATTATATGGCTTAGAGATAAGGAAAACACCAAATTTAAGTGTTTCAGAAAATTAGAATAATGCGAAAAAATTATAGCACATTCACAGAAAGTCCAGTGGAATGAAAAAGTGTGTACCAGCCACAGAGAAAACCGCAACCTTATTGTCACTCATTTCTATCTGAAGTGAGTGACAAGAAGCACTAGACTCCGTCTCTCACAAATTGATCTTCATGCAGGAGTTCGGCTTTCATCCGTTCCTCCGCAGTGACGGCGAATCCATCCAGCATCTTCAGCTGCGTTAAATGCAGAACAACCTCTAATCTATGCTGAGAGTTTCTGGCAACCTGAGGACAGGCAGAAGACAAACACAGACCAGTTAAACCAGTAACAACATACTGAGAACAAACTCAAATATAATAAAAAAAAACACAATATGCAACTGAAACCTGACAGATTGTAGCTGTAGATTAAGACATGTGGTGCATACCAAGTATTATTTCTGTCTTGTTTCAAGTGCAAATATCTTACTACGCTTGGAATAAAGCAAAACGAACTTACAAGTAACTATTCAGCAACATATAAGAGCTTATTTTAAGTGATCAATTATTTAATATCGATATATTAAAAAGTACTAGTTCCAATGTCAGATTATTTCACTGTTAAGACATTTTTCCCATGTTATAAGTGAAATAATCTGCCAGTGAAACTAATACTTTTTTATATGTCAATACTAAAGAATTATTAACTTAAAACAAGCTCCTATAGTGCACTGAATTGCTACTGGTAAGTTAGATTTTTTTAATTTCAAGTGTACCAAGAAATCCGCACTAGAAGCTAGACAAGAAATACTTTCCAAAGTTTCTGAGCTTCTGCCTCTCCCTCACTCAGCTCCTTCAGACTAGCCAGCAGCAATTAGCAAACATCTGGTGGAACATTGCATCAGCTGAGCTCATTATAGGAGCTAAACGTTGTTAAAGGGTTAATAAAAGAGCCATGTTATGATGACTACTTGAAGGCGGAGCTTCAGAAAGAGCATGAATTTTTAAAGAGACAAAGGCCCAATTTATTTTAAGTCATATTTGATAACAGCTGAAGTTAACATAGTTACTTGATTGTGATATAAAATGACACAATGTGCCTTGAAACACCTAAAACGGCCCTTTTAAGGAATTATTGACTTAAAACAAGCTCCTACATTTTGCTAAAAAGTTACTTATAAGTTAATTTTGCCTTATTTCAAGTGTCTTTGCTCTGGAAAATACAAAAAAAACAGTTGGTCGGACTTTGTGTTTTTGCGGTGTGGGTGCCAGCAGCTCCTCCAGTGACCCAGCTGACAGCTGCCGCTCAGGGCGCCTTCTGGTCACAGAGCAAACCCGCCTGAACTTCCTGTTCCTGCAGGACGCCGCCGCTGCTGGATGCTACCAGACATGCATGGAAAGGAGCAGGAAACGGTGTCTCCCGGGCTGATTCTGGCAGCAGCATCGCCCCGTGAGGAGAGAAAGGGAATGGGGTCAAAGCTGCCACAGCTGAGTTTGACCCCGTGGAGAAGAGCGGACCGGAGCTGCAGGCTCCAGATGGGTGACGGTGCCGAAGCATTTGGTCTCTGATGCCAGGCGGTTTGAGGCGCAGCAGACGGCCCATCCTGTAATCACTTAATTTGGAGTGTGGGATTTTGGTCGTGAGAAACTGAGCTTTTAGACCATGCTTTGGATAATTTGTTTGTGAGTCAAAGAGTTCAAAGTAAGGCTGGACGATACGGCGTAAAAATAGAATAATTTTTTTTTTTCTAGCTCTCTTATAAAACATAAATTTCAAAAAGTGGCTTTCATTTCAGTCACTCCTTCTGTGAGTTGTATGATGGAGTATAATAATCATAACAGTACGATTATTATTGTTTAATTAAGAGAATATAGTCATAGCATTAGCAGAATAAAGACGCAATTTTACCAGAAGAGTCTTAAAGTTACGAGAAAAATTCCTTTCAATGAGAAAAAAGCTTGGATAATTAATTTTTTGTTGTTTGTTTTGTTGATGTTCTGATAAATAGATCTGTCACAATAACAATTTTTGCTGGGCAATAAATTGTCCCAGAAGTTAAACGCTAATATTGCTATGAGACCATTTTCAAGTAATACAATGGTGACAATGCAAGAACACATTCTCAAAGATCAATAAACTTTAAATTCTAAGAAATATTTAAGAGACACTTTAAGCGTCCAAAATAAAAAAACAAACCAACAGAAACAACAAATACAATTAATTATAAAGCGTCTGTGATCAAAACTGTTTGTCAATAAAAGAGCTGGTTAAGATCAAAACACCAAAATGAAAAGTTTTATTGTCCAGTTTTTGGAAGAAAATGAGAAAAGAGAAAAACAATCACGCAAATGGAAACGATTGAGCTTGTTTTAATTCATTGTGCGATGAATTGATTTATTGCTTATTGTGACAGGTCTGGTTCTCATAAAATTACAGCTTAATTTTCCCTATGTTACGGCTTTATTCTCGCATTATTTCAACTGTATTACTGTAACATATGACTTTACTCTTGTAATTTAAAAAAACATTTCAGACTGGCACTGATACTCCATCATAGAATTTTAAAAGACGCTTGTGAAACAAGATGTCCGCCCTGGGTGTGCTGACATCACTTTGAACTATGGGGACCCAAAGAGTGAATTCATAAAAATTAAATCTAAAACCAACAATTTGGTTAACTGAATTTATCACCCAGTCCTACCTCAAAGTGTCCTGTGACCGGCAGATCGTGGATTCATGTCACTAAAAGCTCATCAAAGTGGAGGGAAAAAAAACCTCTAATTCTTCTTAAAACCTAATTTGGTTTAATGGACAAACTAAAACTCAGTGAAACTTACAGGATTTCCAGTTACAGAGAGTTCGGTCAGGCAGGGAAGAACCTCTAGTTTGTGGAGTTCTGTGACGTCCTGCGAAAAAGTAAAGAAACAACAACTAAGTTTCTCCTTCACTGCAAAAACACAAAACATTATCAAATGTTTCCGTTCTAGTTTCTAGTGAAAATATCTTAGTACACTTGAAATGAGACATAAGTAGCTGAACTAGCTTACATTTTGCAGGAAGACGTGTCCAGTGGTTTGGTGAAACTAAACTATTATTTGATTAGAATGACCATCGCTACATTCAGAGGTAAAGAACGGAAACTTGCACCCCAACTGTAAAGTACGGGAGTGGTAGCATCATGATGTGTAGGAGGAACCGGTGTACTTCACAAAATCAGGCGTAACACTGCAAAAACACAAAATCTTACCAAGTATTTTTGCTTAGTTTCTTGTGCAAATATCTTAGTTAACTTGAAATGAACTTGTATGTTGCTGAAAACGTTTCAGCAACATACAGGAGCTTGCTTTAAGTCAATAATTCCTTAATATTGATAATTAAAAAAATACTAGTTCCACTCGTTGATTATTTCACGAATAAGACACTTTCCTTATGTTACAAATGAAATAATCTGCTAGAGAAACTATTATTTTTTTCATCAAGTGTGCTGAGATATTTGTATTAGAAACTACAGCAAAAATACTTTTATGTTTTTGCAGTGAACTATTATTCTAAGTTTCTCCTTCACTGCAAAAATGCAAAATCTTACTAAGTATTTTTTAAGTATTTTTACTGTAGTTTCTAGTATAAATGTCTAAGAACACTTGAAATAAGGCAAAAATAACTAACTAATTTAAGTTAATTCCTTAATTTTTTATTTAGATTATTTCACTTGTAACAAGACAATTTTCTCATGTTACAAGTGAAATAATCTGAAAGTGTAACTAGGATTTTTTCATCAATATTAATGATTTGTTGACTTAAAACAAGCTTCTACATCTTGTTGAAAAGTTAGTTGTATGTTAGTTTTGACTTATTTCAAGTGCACTAAGATTTTTGCAGTAGAATCTAGGCAAAAATAGTTGGTAAGATTTTTGCAGTGTTTTCTGATGCAACCTTTCCTCCTCTTTGGCTGCAGCCTGCGGTGCCGATAATGGAGTTGTATGTATGCATGCATGAGGGCAGAACCTTTCAGAATTTAGGAGGATAGAGGATGGAAGAGATTACACTTGTGAGCCCGCGTTAATCTCATGGGAATTTGGGCACGCAGCGCGCCACGGAGGGGCGGGGGGCCGTCTTTGATTCCCGGCTTTTCGCTACGACTCGACACCCCCCACGGCGAGCGCCGATGCTCCGGGATGATTGCTGTGTTTTATGTCTTAATTGAATGCAGGAAAACATTAAAGTGGGGAAGAAAGGAAGAGGCAACAAAAGTGCAAATCACTCCCCCTGGGTGAGGAGCTGCAGGCTGAGCAGCTGATTACACGTTGTCCTGATTGTTCCTCTCTGCCTTCATACGCACCGCCATGACCTTCAATCAAACTTGATTCTCCTTAATACTACCCCTTGCATACCACAGTGGGTGGTAATGGCTCATGATTACTATACTTTATGCCTACTTTGCAAATGCAGAAAAAAGTAATACTGAATAAAATGCATTCTGAAACATCTGACACATGTAAAGCAATCAGGAAAAAGTTGGTAAATCAAAAGGTGACTGTGACCTTCCTTTGGAAACTCAAGCAATCTCTTTTTAGATTGAATTTGCGGTTTCATTTGAATTCTCCTAAACGACAGAATACCGGCAGCTTGTTCACGTTGAGGAAGAGTTTGTGCAGCTTCGTCAGCGCACCGAAGTGGCTCAGCTCCCGGATGCGGTTCTCGGCGAGGTGCAGCTCCTGCAGGGAGTTGTAGCTCATGAACGAGTCCTGGGAAAGCGATTTAATCCGGTTTCTGTCCAACACCAGTTCCCTGAGCTTGTAGAGTCCCTCCAAACCCTCCACCTGCCTGATTTCATTGTCTGAATAATAAAAAATACATGCATGCAGAAAGTAAGGAAGTATTGTGGTTACATTATCTGCTAGTGTCACTGATCAAAAGAGAAAAGAAATTAAATGTTTTACTTTAATCTCCTAATTCTGAATTCAACCTAAGAATTCTGACTTTTTTCTCAAAATTATGACTTTTTTCTTCAAATTTCAATGCAGTTTCATGTTTCATGAAACATCTATTTTAAAGCTGAAAAACAACTCTAACAACTTTATTTCGGAAAAACATGAGTTTTTAAATTACAAAGAAACTTTATCTTGGTAATTTAAATTTGTACAATTCTATGGTTAACTGAAACAGCTAGCGCTACCAACTGAGCCACCAGAACATAATCTGAAGCAGGTCATGACATAACAACAAGACAGTGACTGAGCAACAATGCCATCAATGGGAGAGTTACAAGGCAAAAACCACTGCTGACCAAAAAGAAAACATTTTACAACAACAAAAGAAGAAAAGTTTGGGAAGCTATCCAGTGCACTGATGAGACAAAAGTAGGACTTTTTGAAAGGTGTGTACCTTTCAAAAAGTTATTGAAACAGTTATTAAGTTCTGGTTTGGATTGATATTTTCATTAATAAATAAAATCATTTTGTTGTTTTCTCAAGTTACACTGCAAAAAAACCCACAAAATCTTACCAAGTATTTTGGTCTAGCTAGTAGAAATATGGTACACTTGAAATAAGACAAAACTAAATTACAAGTAAGTTTTCTGCAAGATATAGGAGCTTGTTTTAAGTAAGTAATTCCTTCATTTTGATGAAAAAGTACTAGTCATAATGTAAAAAAGTCTCTAATTTACGGTAAAATTCTGGCAACCACAGATGCCAGTATTTTACCGTAAATGATAGATATTTTTTACAGTATACAAGGGAGGTTGGTTCACTTTTAACATTGGAAAAATGTCTTGTTATAAATAAAACAATCTATTAGTAGAACTAGCACTTTTTCATCAAATTTAAAGAATTATTTACTTACAACAAGTTGCTATTTCTTGCTGAAAAATGACTTGTAAATTAGTTTTGTCTTCTTTTAAGTGTAATAAGATAAGATTTTGTGTTTTTGCAGTGTATCTTTTGTCTGACTTTAAAATTCATTTGGCAATCTGAAACATTTAAAAGTGAGAAAGGAGAAAAATTTTAGAGGAGACAAATAGCATGAAGAGTTTTGTTAACTGCAGCAGTAAAACAGCAACAAAAAAATAACAAAAACAAACAATTGAAATCACAGAAAAGCTAAAAGAATGTTCCAAGATAAGTCAGAAAATAAGAACGCAAAGGTGGGCAAAGAAAACACATCGACAATCAAAAGCTTTCAAAAGCTGTTGAAAAGAAAGTCAGTCTCTCTTTTCTTCGTGACCCGTCATCCAGCTGGCCTGCAGTCCATGGGAGGTATTGCTCTTTTACGGCTCACCCGTCCTGACCGCTGTGAGCGGGAAGGGGGCAACCTGAACCATACGTACCTTGGAGGAAGAGCGCTTTAAGATTAGTGAGCCTGCTGAGCTCAAGATTGGCCATATTGGAGATGCCATTGTGACTCAAATGGAGCACCTCCAGGCTCCCCATCAGCGGTTGCAGGCCGCTGCCGGGCCCAGAAAGCCTTAAAGACAGTCACAGAAAACCAGTTAGCAGCTCTGGCCTCATTCTGCCTCCTGCTGCTGCATTCAGCTGCACAGGCCTTACAGGTGCAGGAAACTCTCAGCAATCACAGGACAAACAAACAAAAGAGCAACTCTCACAGATCTCCTTGTATATTGATAAAAATATATATATATACTGAAAATTTTCACATTTTTCCTAAAATAAAATTGAAAATATTCCTTTAAATGTCTGATATTTGTATCAAAATGCTTGAAAACCTGCCAGTACTGTGACATATAGCGGATGCATTGTTTGGTCAGGGCTGCCCTCTAATGGTGTGTAAAAGACAAATAGTTTGAACTGCAGAAACACAAAATCCTACCAAGTATGTTTGTCTAGTTTCTTGAAATAAGACAAAACTAACTTACAAGTACATTCTTAGCAATATGTAGGAGCTTGTTTTAATGAAATAATTCCAAAATATAGGATTTTTTTAATGTACCGACTCCATTGGCAGATTATTTTACTTACAGTAAGAATGTCTTGTGATAAGTGAAACAATCTGCCAGTGGAACAAGTATGTGTTTGTTTTTAATCAATATTGAGGAATAATTGATGTAAAACAAGCTCCTACACCTTGCTGAGAAGTTACTTCTAAGTTAGTTTTGTTTTATTCCAAGTATATTAAGACATTTGGTTTCAAAATTAGACCAAAAGTACTTTGTGATATTCTGCTTCTGTAGTGCAAATATTTTAGTAGACTTGATATAAGACAAACTATCTTACAAGTACATTTTCAGAAAGATAGGAGCTTGTTTAAATTAAATAATTGCTTAATATTGATGAAAAAGTATTAATTCTACTGGCAGATTATTTCACTTGCAGCTAGAATTTTTTCATTTTTCTGTTACTGTATCTTCAGTAACACAGGAACAAAGTTAAAGTTTGTTCAACATATGAATGATATGATCTTGTTCACACAAGAACGGACGCTGCCTCAATTTTAGGCAACTTTTCATATGTGTTCTTAGCTGATTTCACATTGCTGACTTTTTTTTCAGCAAACCTAAAAGAAAAAGTTGTAAAAATGGTCATATACTTCTTTTAATTTTGCGTTTTTATCGCATTACCTGTTAGGTCGGGATGAGCTCTGCTGGCCGTACCCACTGGAGTTGACTTTGCTGTGCAGAATCTGCTTGTTTGACCGAAGAGCTAAAGTCTTCTGCCTCGGTAGAATGGACTTGATGCGGTTGTGGTTTAGATACAGAACCTGTTATAAAAGCGTTAGTAAAAGTTTCTTTATTAAATTGCGAAGAGTCTGTGTTATGGATTCAAGCAATTAGATTAATGGCTTGTTAGATTAAAATTAGTTCCAATCGATTAACTAATAACGCCCGCTTAGACCTTCTTTTATTGTTGTAGTTTGGCCACCATCCAGCAGTGGGCGCCGCTGGTCATCCTTAAGTAGAGCCAGTGGCGCATTAACAAAGATGGCGGCCAAACCAGAATGGGAAAGAGAAACGGTCCAAACAGAATTTGATGAGGATACAAAATGCTATTTATGCGGCTCTATTTAGACATATAAAACACTCGACCAACTCCTTAAGTCACTTTCTCATTCAAAAATTACTGATCTGCTACGAATGAGAGGATGTGATAACAGAAGCGGAGGAGCTAACGCAGAAAAATAGTAATACGAAGACAAAAAAGCTTGACGCCATTAAGCAAGGTTGGTTTTTAGGACTATTGTGAGTTAATAATGAACTTCAAGAAGCAAAAGTTTTAACTTTCCTTCAAGAGCAACAACAGACAGTAATTCTGTATGAACATCTCTTTTAATGGGGAATTAAGTATGTCACATTTTATTCTGTTTATCTTTTATTTTTCTACACAGCAACTTCAGTTGTTCCAGTTTTGTCAAATTTGATAAATACTTGTAAGAAACCATAACTTCCTGTTTATCCAGTCGGTATTTACACAAAAAATGTCAGAATATAATAATGTGCCTTCTTAAAATTGAATTTATCATGAAAAATTTTGCCCTTTGTGTAATGGAGAAAGACATTCGACCCCTTAAAATCTAGAAAAAACTCAGGTTTTTAAGAAAATGGACGTCCATCAATTATTTTGCTTGTCAAACGATAAGATCAATAAACTTTAGACCAACTCACTAATCAATAACTTGCACCCCTAGTTGGTATGCTTTCTTACTTTGATGTTGGGCAGGTGGATGAGGCCTGAAAAGGATGTGAGGTTGTTCTGCTCCAAGTTGACGTTGCACAGGTTGGTAAATAAGTCTGGACACAGATCAACCATCCTGTGGGACGGGGGAAGGCCGTTTGAAAGCTTTATTCATTGTGGGAGTGAATAAAACGTCAAACTCGACTGTATCAGATTCGTACCTGATGGAGCAGGACTGCAGGCTCAGATGGGTGATTTCTTTGTAGTTTGAGTGGCCAAGCTTCTCCACTACAGAGTCAGCGGTCAGTCTTCCCTTGAACATCATCTTTGCACTTTCACACTCACTTAAATCCTGCAGAAAACGCAAACAAAATAATGTATAAAACTTCATGCAGGTGTTGTAAGGTGTGAGATGATACGGTAGTTGTAGGTTTTTGAAGCATACCACTGCGGTTCCATCCAGAGCTTTAAGGAACGGTAAATGGAAAACAACGTATATTCGATAGTTTTCCAGTATCTCCACAATGGGATTCCCATAAAGATCCAGGATGATTAGATTTTCCAATGCCTAACGGGAAAAAAATGAGTTTAGACTTCGCAATATTAACTTAATTATTTGAATAGGGATGCAAGTTATAGATTGATGTATTAGATGACTAATGATTAATTGGTAGGCCGTTTTCTTAAAAACCTGCGTTTTCTCTGGTATCAGGAGGGCCGACTGCACAGCGGTGCATTAGGGACCTTGTAGATAGAAAAAAATGAGTAAATATCCACCAAAAAAAACTCAGAAATCTACAGAATAATCTCAGAAATGTTCTAGAAAAAACTCAGAAATTTCTCAGTTCCAAAAGTTGAAAATTCTGAAATGAATCTCAAAAATCTTATTTAAAAAAACAATGAAATTTCTGAGCTCCACCAGTGGATGATTGCAAGAAAACCCTCAAAATTTTTTAGATTGATCTAAAAAATCTTTTTTTTGTTTTTTGGTGGAAATTTGCTACTTTTTTCTATCTACACTGATCCTTAATGCGCCTTCGTACTCTTTCCATAGCAAAAGGGCTACATTTTTCCTTATCTGCTGACGCCGCTCCGTCATGCAGCACCTCAGCTAAATCTGTGCTATTGAGGTGAAACTTGTTCGTCGAGTGTTCATATTTAAAAACAGAAAGTGCATTTTTCATCCCAAACTGGACTCTGTTTGCACTGTTTTCAATTTTTTGTTTTGGTATAATGGCACGGCCATCTTTAATTCTGTCTGGCTCCGTTTAAGGATAACCAGCGCCGCCCCCTGCTGGATGGCAGCTGAAGTACAACATTAGAGGAGAGCTAATCGAAGGCCATTGTTAGTTAATCCATTGGAAGTCATTTTAATCTAATAAATTATTAATCGACAGTTAATTATAAGATGGCTAATTGTCCGCATTCCTGCATTTTAAACAATTTTTCCTCACTTTAAGAAAGTAGATGTCTCTCGATGTGGATATCTGGTTGCCTCCTGCATAGAGCTCCAGGAGAGAGCGAACGCTCCTGATGCCACTCGTTGAAGTGATGCAGTTATTTTCAACAGAGAGATGAGTCAGAGCGGGCAGCTGGCTCAGAACCGGGCAGTCCAGACTGGAAAGATGGTTCCCATCTATGCGCAGCTTTCTC
The DNA here is from genome assembly GCA_903067095.1 of Girardinus metallicus. Classification (NCBI taxonomy): domain Eukaryota; kingdom Metazoa; phylum Chordata; class Actinopteri; order Cyprinodontiformes; family Poeciliidae; genus Girardinus; species Girardinus metallicus. The sequence continues at coordinate 24,361 of CAEGAE010078560.1, forward strand.
AGGCATGGAAGTTTTGCTAAGCCTAAATAAACAGGAGGGAAAATAAAAACATACAGGTACAGAGTCTGAGCTGATCAGAGGAAGTGATGCTGAGAGTGGGACGAACCGTTGAGTGAGCTGATGCAGTTGTTGTTCACGGAGAGCTCCTCCAGCTTGAGGCAGGCGTCTAAGCCGCTGAGTTTGGAGATGTTGTTGTCGTTGAAGGAGGCCCACCGCAGGTTCACCAGCTTACTCAGATTGAACAGTTTGAAAAGTCTCTGGTTGTCAAAGTTCAAGGTTGTGATCTGCTCAAAAATTGACGCACGCAGGCAAATAAAATGACATGTCAAATTTATAAATATTTACAAAACTAGAAATTTACATAGAGAAACACATCCACCTTTTATTTCTCAATGAAGTTAAATCTAACTAAATGTTTTTTGTCTTAGCTTAGTTAGAATTATCAAAACTATTTCTACTTTCTAAATGACAGAAAATTTAGCAAAAACTTTTTTTTTTTCTGATTTCCTTGAACTCAAAAGTTTGTGACTCAAATTAACTCAAATGTGTTGGTTAAAGTATTAGACGTTTGTGGAAGTAAACCCAAAACATTTGACTCAAGTCATACAGTTTAAGACAGTTTAATAATCGATTAATCACGATTAATCGATTGTTGAAATGGCCAAATGTATATAAACTTTGAATTCAAGTAATTTAAAAAGATTTCTAAATAATATTCGCGCCAAGCTTTCTGGCATTTATCAAAAATAAATAATTTTAGTGATTCTGACTAATCTAAAACAAGAAAAGTTTAGCTTGATTTAACTTCAGCCAGTGAGGAAAAAAATGTGTTTGTCTCTTTTCATTCAAAGTATGTAAACATCTGATTCCAACTGTATATTCTACCCGAGAGGCCAAACTGAACACAACTTAATGGCGTGGAGGACCAAGATCTGTCCTCCACGCCACTTTTACAGATGCATATTTGGAATAACTGTCTGAAAATGAAGTCCTCGTGCTGCACCTTACCTTTGCCATCCAGTCGGACTCCAGTTCTCTGCCGGGACCCCAGGGAGTCGGACCCAGACTGGAAAGCAGCTGAGCAGTCGACAGCAGGCTGAGGCTTCGAGGACGTTCACTGTCGGTACGGGAATGGGCCAGAAGGGCAGCCTAGAAGCACAGCCAGGAAATCTCAAAACATTCATGTTTGCTCTCATCATACAGAAACGTTACAGCAACCCGACCAGAACAATGACAGACAGTTATTTCTGCAGAATAATAACATCTAAAAACACTACACAACTACAAACTAGAGCTGAAACGATCAATCGGATTAATTGTGATAAATCTATTATTGCAATAATAATCAACTAATTTAGTAATTAACTAATTATTAACTGGAGTATACAAATTCAACAAAGGACAATTGCTTATAGTAAGTAATTAAATCGTATTTGTGGTAATTAAGTCAAAACTGTACAAAATAATTTGCATTTTTTCGCAAATAAATCTTTATCTCTAAATACATTTTACCCGGAACGGCGCATTTCAAAAACATTAAAGCTTTTGAAGTGGTTAATTTTCCAGACACCAAAAAATATATGTTACATATTGCCAATAGAACTCAAGCTTTTAAGTCCTTGAGGTGTTTTTAGGAGTACAGACCCAAATGGAAGTATAAAACATGCAAAATGTGAAATTAGCTTAATAGTTCCCCTTTAACCATCATCCTCAGATATAACCAGGTTGCTTAAAATGGCTTTTGTTCCCTTAATTTTAGGTTCCTTGTCTGATATTGGAATTAGCTTCGTGATCTGAAACGTGGGATAAATAGAGGAAAATATTTTGTTCACTGCCTACCTATAAAAGAACTATGATCATTGCTGCCACATGTTGAGTATGATCTCATTTTATATTGGAACAACTTCCAAGATATGCAAAGAAATCAGATTCATGTTGTTTTAAAGTTTCAACAAACTAAAGATGTAGCAAAACCTACATTTATTTTAATTTGATAAACATTTTTGCTGAACTCACACAAAAAAAGAGGACCAGAAAACCTTTACCTGGCTAATTTTGACGTCAGCAGCCACGTGACGAGCTTCCTCTGCCTCTTCTTCTGTTACCATCACTCCATCAAGCCATGTGAGGGTTGCAACACGGACCAGTATGGTCATTTTGACCACCTCTGGCTAAAGATAAAAAAAAAAAAAGCATTCACACATTCTTTAAGTCTTGGAGTGCTTTCCTTCTCACATGATGCGTGTGACATTAAGCTTTTCACCCCGCGCTGCACCTTGGTCCATGGATTATATCTGGTGTCCAGTTTCTGTAAAACAGGAGTGTGTTTCCGCAACACAGCTGTGTCTTCTCGGACTTTGGTCAACTTATTCCAGCTGACGTCAAGCTCTCGGAGCTGCCCTAAACTCTGCAGCCCCTCCAGAGTCACCAGCTCGTTAAAGCTAGCGTCCAAAACCTCCAGGTTGGGCTGAGGAAACAGGCGACAAGTTTTTATTTGTTCAGCCTCCAGAGTGTCTGGGGTGTTTTCACACATGATAGTCCAGTAGGATCAGTTTGATTGGGAACCAAAGTTACAACATTTGTTACATTTTCAGCTGGTGAGGTTCAATTTCACTCTGTGTAGTGTCCAACAAACCAAACCTCTGGAAAAACCTGTTCCCATCCTCGCTTGTGGTGGCGCTGCACCAAGAACCACTGCAGTAAACGACACAAAAACCTCTGAAGAAGACGTTAGCGCAACTTCCTTCTTCAAAGAATGTACACAAAAATTGCGTGGCCTGAGATTTTAGCATTTGTAGGATTTCTCTTTTGTGTTTGGTAAAAAAACACAAGTCATTTCTCCTGCTAGCGCTAAACTCACATGCTTATTTTGTTTGTATTTACCCAGAATGCCATGCACTGCAGTCTACTTCCTGCTTTTGGATCAATCTGCGGTCTGCTTGGCATTCACATATGCATTCGAACCACACCAGAATTCACTTCAAACCTAGGTTTGTAGGCAGGCCAGATTTCACTCTTTTGGTCTGCATCAGTTCGACTGATGCGAATTCTGATGCGTTTGGTTCCCCAAATGAACCAGACTTTCTAAATAAACTAGAAGCAAACTAAACAGGGCAGACCTTCACACCAGCCCTGTCTAGTTCACTTTAATCAAACGCTAGTTGTTTGTCTAGAATGTCTGGTTCGCTTAGGGGAACTGTGAACGCATAACTACGAAGTGGACCAAAAAACTGAACTCTGGTCCAACTACAAACTTTGGTCTTGGTTCTGTTGAAGTAAACTTTGGCGTAGTTCGAATGCATGTGTAAGCGTCAGAGATGGAGGGCATTCTGGATAAATACATATTAAAATGCGTAAGGCTAGCCCTTGCAGGAGAAATACCTTGTGGTCTTATGCCAAAGACAAAAGAGAAATCCTCCAAACGCTAAAATTTGGCACTACCCCATTTTTGTTTACACATCGTGAAAAAGAAAGTTATGCTCACGTCTTCTTCAGAGATTTCTGTGTCATTTCCTTCAGTGGTTCTTGCTGCAGCGCCACCACAGGCAAAGAGGTGAACAGGTTTATCAGAAGATTTGGACTGTTCAGCAGTGTGGTGTGAAAGCGAACCACACCAGCTGAAAATGTAAGAAATGTTGCAATTTTGGTCCCCAATCGAACCAAGTCTACCGAAATATCAGGTGTGACAACCCTCTACAAGTTTCCCATAAAACTGCTGCAATATCATTCAATTTGGTCCTTTTGGGTGGTCCTAAACACATTGATTTTATACGACTATGTTTACCATGTGAGAGATGTCATCAAGGCGTGTGAACTTATTGAAGCTGATGGTGAGATGTCTCAGAGCTGAGAGGCTGGAAATCTCTTTGATTTTACTCAGACTGTTACCATGAAGGTGGAGGACCTGCAGATTCAACACAGCAGTGACGGGTCACTGAGAGGGACGCGAAAAGAGCTAAACACCTTCAAACACAGAGGCCTTACAGTGATCTGACTGAGGATGTTCGCTCTGGCCACACTCAGCAGGGTTCTCTCATCAAGGCTCAACATTTTTGGCTGCGGCTTCAGAGTGGGATCCATGCTGAGGGCGGCGACGTCCGCGGTGGCGTCTTCAGAAAGAGAAACGTCCCTCTGTCCACAGCGGCTCAAGTCTTCTCTGTTCTAATAACCCATCAACATGTTCAGGTACAGAACTGTTGGTCAATGCTGATTTTAACAGTAAAACAAAAAAAACATACATTTATTTTTATGTATTGCTGAGCTTTACTGACATGTCTGAGCTGAATTTAGTAATCTGGCAGCTGATTTGGGCAAAACATCTTTCCGACATTTTGGATTTTACAACATGCAACAGCAAAGACGTTCAAAAACAAAATTTGTGTTCCCACATTTGAATTACTGATCCGATAAAAAAAAATTACACATCTTGACACCCCCACTATTATTTGATTAAAGGGCTTTGGCAAATTGCATGTCGACTGCTTTTAGCTAGCTCCATTGGCAGATAAATTCACTTATAACATGACATTTTCCCCATATTATAAGTGAGATAATCTGCCAATGGAGCTAGAATTTTTTCATCAATATTATGGAGTCACTGACTTAAAACAAGCTCCTGTATCCTGCTGAAAAGCTACTTCTAAGTTTGCTTTGACTTATTTCAAGTGGGCAAAGATACTTGCACTAGAAACTAGACAAGAATACTTGCTAAGATTTTTTTTGTTTTTGCAGTGTAGAGAGCTTAAATATCCAACCAGAGTGATGCCAGAAGCTTTTCGGTTGTACAAAGATAAGTCAGGAAACAAATACTCAAATTACCGTAGTGATATATTCAAAGTGTATGATGTACTCTGGCAGGATGAGCTCGTGGTCAAATACAAACCACTGCCTCCGGTGGTGGGGCCCACCGTCAGCGCTCCGAGGCACTCTCGCTGACTTGGGTCTCTCTAAAGAACAAACACAAAGAGATCCACAGAAACTGACCAGCTGCAAACGTAAACTCTTCGAGTTGGGTTCGGGGAATACCATCGCTTCCTGCAGAGCTGCCCACGGGGTCCAAGTATTGGTACACAGAGTAGACGTTGGGAAAGCTGTTTCCCACTTCACCAGGAATAGGCAGGCTGTTACCCACAAACACCTTACAGACAATAACATGGCCTGCAGGAGAACCATAAAACTTCAGCATTTAAAGCATGGAGAGAGGGGGAACCAGGTAATTTAAATAAAACTGTCTTACCGTGCCTGAAAGGGATTTTATCTGGCATTTGCTTGGAGTCACATTGGTTGGCCTGCTGCAGCAAAAACTGGATTCTGGGTTGTTCAGAGACAGCTAAACTGTTGGATAAAGGCACAGCAGCCTTTCTGTCTAAACCCTAAAAATACAGAAATACACAAGTTAATCAATGTTAGACTGAAATGTAATAATAAAGAAAGTGACACATTGCTTCTTTGCACAAGAATGATGAGAAAAGCTTTTATCTATTCAAAGCGGTGAAGACATGATCTTTTTATATATTTCTATTTGTAAAATAGTGAATCAACCAAAGCAAAATAAAATAATTTACAATCCCCTATGAAAATATTTACTACTTAAAATTCTTCATTTTATTAGGGCTGAAACGATTAATCTGAGTAATCGTGATGAACTGATTAATTGTGAAATCAAAAAAAGGCCATTTGCTGCAAGAACAACACACTCAGAGCAGTAATAAAGTCAAAACTGTACAAAAATATAGACATTTAGCATTAAATGTGTACATTTACAGATAAAAACACATATTTTTTTATAAATATGTTCAACCAAGAACTCCACCAGTGGCATAGTTTTAGCTGCTTCAAATTCTGTAAAAAGAAAAATAAATAAAATCTCCCATTAAGCACCTTTTGCTACACATTTATTAACCAGTTAATTCAAAATCTAATCACCAGGGGCCACATGCATAAAGCGTGCGGCGCCATATTTTACGCACAAGTCAGCATGTATAAAACTTTACTTTGCGTCAAAGTTTGCGTAAATATACGCACACTTTTTCTGTGGACAATATCAAACTATAAAGAGTCAAAACTCACATAAATACACTGAAATCTGACTACATTCAGTTATTTAGAACAAGAAGCACCAAACCCGATGTTTTTCATGATTTTAATATTTTATTGTTTAAACGCACACAATGAAACTGAACCACATTTATCCTCAGACAATAACATAACACGCACACAAATGAAAGAAAATAAAAATAAAAGTATGTGAAAATCTCGCTCGAATGTAAATAGTGCTTTTTCTCAGTTTTTGTCTCATAAAGATGTAACGCATTGGTCTGTGCGCCGAAACGCTTGAAATGCATCTATGGGGTAATTTCATTCTCGCCGTCTGTCTTTAAATCCCGGCTGAAAGCGCTACTGTTCAAACAGGCATTTGCAGGAACTCTTTATTTTTTTTAATTTGGATTTTCTTTTCCTTTAAGATGTATTTTTATTTTTGTGAGGTGACATTATTTGCCCTCAAAGCACCTTTTAAATAAAATATATAATTATTATTATTATTATAAATGCTTCTATTGCTTCGAACAAGGACATTGCCATGGTTATTGCTTCACGTGGCGGCAGGTATTTACACTAATTTACATATGTATTTATAGGTGGGAACAGGGCGGACCAGCAGCTGCGCTCTATTTCCCGCAAATTAGGATTTATAAAGGAAAGGTGCGCAGCCACGCGCGCGCGCACATCTTTATGCATCTGATTTATTTTGAACGCCGCGCTTTTTTAAATTTTTCCGTATGCCAAGTTTTAGTGCGAGGTTTTATGCGTGAGGCCCCAGATCAGTCCTATACTGTACTGATGTGAAGCTCAGCAGAAAGGGCCGAGCCTCTCACATGTTGATATTTGGAAATATTTTATTTTTTAGCAGCAGATGCATCTTTTGCCACAAACAATCAAGCGTTCAACAGTTATTGCATTTTAGGCAACAAAATATTTATGATTTAAAAGAGAAAGTTAATTATTTGTTAATTTGTGTATTTTATTGTACTTCTCCTATGATAGAATTTTTTATCCAATTAATTGATTAATCGTCAGAATAATCTATTACTAAAATAATTGTTAGTTGAAGCCTTACTTTTTATTGGAATTTTATATGATACATAAATAAGTGCTAGGACCATTAGTAAACTTGAAATACGACAAAACTTACAAGTAACTTTTCAGTAAGATATAGGTGCTTGTTTTAAGTCAATAATTTCTTAATAAAATTGCATGTCAATTGGGCATGATAATTTGTTTTAGCTATTTTCTTTTTCTTCTTTCTTGATTTTACTTTTGTCTGTTCTAAATAAATAAATAAACAAATGTTGATCAAATAAAATACTAGATCCACTGGCAGATTATTTGACTTGTAAAACTGGAAAAATGCCTTACATGTGAAAAAAATTCCTTCATGTTTTATCAACATGAAGGAATTTTTCACTTAAGATAAACTCCTATAATTTTCTGAAAAATTACCTATAAGTTAGTTTTGTATCACTTCAACTCTACTAAGATATTTGCACAAGAAACTGGACAAAAATACTTGATAAAACTTTATGTTTTTTTGCTTTGAATACATTAAATCTTGTGGTAAAAACAATGGTAATGAACATTTTGACAAAACACTGCATGCTTAATTTTATAGTAATTAATCTGTATCAAACAAAACCAGTCAGGTGTTTCTAGCAGCTTGCTCACCTTCACTTGGTTTGTGATTTTGAAACCCTCCTCTAAAATACACAAAGTTTCCTCGATCTCACTTGTTTCAGGGTCAGCTACGTAGAATAAATATTCCAGTCGACGTCTGTAGCTCCTGTTTAAAAAAAAAAACATGCTTTAATTCCACAGCATGAAGTGTAGACATGCAGAGGCTTTAAAAGGCATTACGCTGTCATTTTCTTTACTCACTGTAAGACGACAACGGATTCTTCTGTGGAAAGAAGGCTGTGAAGCTTGTCTTCAAAGCGAAGCCTCAAAGCGCTATTGTGGATGCGGAAAACCCTGTTAATCTTTATGTCTGCGATCCTAAAGCTCGTGTAATCGGATGGAGAGAAGCGGGAGAGCAGCAGGTTGCGACAGGAAGTGTACCTGTTGGTTTTAAAACATAAAACAAGCTTTTATTAGCTCTGTGCAGCTTTGACCTACTGCAAAAACAAAATCATATTCTAGTCTGTCTTGGCCTACATTACTACACTTAAAAAAAGACAGAAACAATTTAATAGTAACTTTTCAGCAAGATTTTGGCCTTGTGTTTAGTAAATAATTCCTTAATGTTGATGAAAAAGTACTAGTTTCACTGGCAGATTATTTCAGTTATAATCAGACATTTTCCCCATATTATAAGGTTAAATAATCCGCTAGTAAAACTAGAACTTTTCCATCAATATTAAGGAATTGCAGACTTAAAACAAGTCTCAAAAGTCACTTTTAAGCTAATTTTGTCTTATTTCAAGTCTACTAATAAGGTATTTGCACTAGAAACTACGCCGCAATACTTGGTAAGATTTTGTGTTTTTGCAGTGAGAATCTTGTTGATGAAGATCTAAACCAGTACCATGAGTCTACGGGGCAGCCCTCCTCCAAACGAATATTCCCAACACTTTCCAGCTCCACCAACAAAAACTGAACCAAATACTCGGTCTGCTTTGTGGCTTGGATCAGTTCCTGCTCATACCAGGCCTGAACCCTAAACACATACACACAAAACAGCCATTGTTATTCATGACTGGAAAAAGGGTTGCATGTTCTAAAATGTTCCAGTCCGATAACCAAAGCAGTTACGTTTAATTACAAATGTGCGCACGTCTTTGTCTATATTCTGCTAATGTCGAAAAGCTGCGGTGTTTCCATTATATAAGAAATTAAATAAAATCACGCGTGAATACGCTTGTAACTGAAAATCCTAGCACCGACGGATGTGAACATTTACATGAGGTTGTATCCATAATTCAGCCATGGCGATGGCGCTCATCATCTATCCGCCATCTTCTTCTTCTTCTGGCAAGCAACGTCGGATGTGCCTTACCGCCGTTAGCCATCAGAGGAGACGTTAGCATCTTATTCAGCCGTTGGAGTGAAAAGCCCTGGCTACGTATGCGGCGTTTTGGAGAAACGCCATTTTAACGTCCATCCGACTCAGTCTCCATTTTGGCCATCTTACAGAAGAACTATTTTTAGAATGATACACAACTTTTTATGAACGGTGCGATGCAGTGAGAGCTCTCCCGGAGCCAGCCAGACATTATCCGGGGAAGAAAAAAAAATAATCTTCTACTACTTCCTGTCTTGTTATTCGTGGTTTTCGCCGGTAGTGACATCCTACCTTAAGAAGACAAAATTGATAGAGGATATAGTCTTTCTATTATTATTATTATTTTGTTAGTTTTAAAATCTGTTTCATCTATAGCAACCCGGTCCACACTCCATTCCAGTAGATGGCGGTAATGCACGTCTAAAAGTTGCTTGCCAACGGCCGTAAAAAAAAAAAAAAACGGAGAAAGAGAAGAAGTAGTGACATCCGGTTGTTGAGTCACATGACTCTTGTGATGCGAAAAATTATTTCGACACGACTGAAAAACCACCTCATCCTAGGGTAAAAACTTTTTACCGAAAAATTTGTTTTTTTTTGTTTGTTTTTTTCCCGAAATTGTCGTGCTTCCATTAAGCTAATTCATTTTCGTAATTTCAATTTGCGCAGTGTTTTGGTTGATGGAAACGCAGCCATTTACTCATCCATCCTCCTGGTCCATCGTTGCAGTCTTTCCCTCAGTGCTTCTATCTTCAGTAGTAGTTTGCGCTCCACGCTGACAACGTCCAGGTTTGCTCGTTTAGTGAGAGCGTCTTCGTTGACTTTTCGTCCTTCCGATTCAGTCTCCATCCTACTGCTAGGACAACCAGGACTTTGTGGCATCATGGAGAGTTCATGTTCAAGCTAAAAATGACACACAGTGCGGTGAAAACAATTTCTATAGTGCTTAAAAATAAAATCTTTTTTTTTTCCCAACCCAGATCCAATTTATAGTTTTAATCTGGCTTTTTTTCTCCCTTTCTTTTTTTTTTCCTTTTTTTTTTTAAAAAAAAGAAAGAAATTACAAATAATAACTTTTATTTCACTCATTCTTTGCGTGTTGTACAGCGGAGAATTAGGGCCATGCTACGAGAATTTTTGTTAAATTACGAGAAAATAGTCATATTAACAGAGTAAACACGTTCACTTTTATCAGAAGAACGTATTAAAATTACAAGAAAAAGTCATATTAAAGAGAAAGCTTTGGTAAAGTTGTCACGATCTAACATTCAGATTAGTTTGTGTGGTTGTCTTCAAAATATACATTTGTTTACTCACTCCTTTCAAAATCCTGCTACTGATAGTACTGCTGATTATGTGTTAAAAGATTTAATATTCCTTTATCTGTAAAACTCACAAAATGCTCAGCGTTCCTCATTTAATTTTTTTATTTTTTGTGTTTGAATTCTCATAAAATATGACTTAATTCTCCTAGTGTTATGATTTTATTCTGGTAATATTTTGACTTTATTCTCGTATTATTTCAACTCTACTGTCGTACAAATTTATTCTTGAAATATTATGACGTTACTCTCATGATTTAAAATGACCTGAATTCAAAATACGGGAAACCAAGAAGTGCATTGGTGAAAAAAAAATCCAGATTTTCCAAAAGTTAAATCTTCAAAAACCCAAAAATGTGACAAATTGATCAAATTAATTTATCGCCGAGGCCTACTTATATACAGATTTTGCTTTTTTGTGACATATACTTGTTTCGAATCATCATATCAATCGTAATGAGACAAATATAACTTAAATAAGAAAGATTACAGAAATCCAAGTGGAAACAGCCCAGATCAGTGGAACCAGATTATTAATTTCACTTGTAGGTCAGATGAAGCTGCTGCAATAATTATTTAACAAACAGTGCTTACACTTTTGAGGGTGTGACTGAGAGTCCGGATGCATTCCTCAGGCAGTTTCATCAAACATTTCTTCCTTTCCTGTAGAGAAACCTGGGTCTCTCTCAGGTTCCTTTGAGCAAGGCGAACACGCATGTTGTAGTACATAAGTTTCTTCATAACTGCACACTTCAGTGGAAAGAGGACAAAATAAAAAATAACAATAAAATGTACGTCAGTTAAATAAATCAAATGTTTTGCCTCCCATTAGTTGAAGATTATAGCAATAAACGCTACATTATTTTCCCACAGTGCTGTGATTAATGGTTATTTTGGCAATCGATTAATCTGATAAAAAATTTGGCATGTTCATCAAAATTTTTATTTAACCACTTAAGACTATTTATACAATATTAGAAATGCAAGAGAAATTATTTAATTTCTTTTTTAAATAATGGTCCATAAACATTTCATTGCCTAAAACGCAATAATAAAAAATACTTTCAACATCAACATTTGAGCAGAAAGCTCAGCCCTTTCTTTTTGACCTAACATCAATACAATGTAGGGCTGATCTGTTAACAACTGATCAATAATTGGATATTAAAAGGTTATTAATATAATATTTTTTGTCCTAAATTTGAGCTAAAAATGTCACTTTTGGAGTTCTGGGTAGAACATATTTATAGACAAAGACTATAATTTTATCTTAAATGCTAAATATTTAAAAAAAAAAATTTTTTTACATTTTTGGATTAATTACTACTAAGACTGTGTTGTTCTTTCAGCAAATAGCCTTGTCTTAAGTCTGAATACCTCAGTTAATCAATAAAAAAATTAGTTGATTATTTCAAAAACCGATTAGTCACTATTAATCCGATTAATCGTTTCAGATGGGAAACAATCAGTGAATTGTGTAAAATCAACATTGTTCCATCATTCAGTGAGTCTTACACTTCATATTATAACGCAATTTTCTTTGATATGTTCATCTTTAAATTGCCAATGTTTGGTTTCCAGTTTATGGTTTCGTCAAGAGGGTTTACACGCTTAATCAACCAACCAACAGATAGGTTGAAGTCTCTCCATCTTAATACCTCAGCAGCATCCTTGATTTGTTTGCACGAGACATTCCAGTTGTCTAGTCGCTCCAGGCCCGGCATGTGATAAAGGATGTGTATACCGTAGTTGCACAGCTGACACACAGGGTTCGAAGCCGAAGTGGGGTCGTTCAGAGCTAGCTCTTTCAGATGGGGCAAACGGGCCAGGTGGGTCAGTTCCTGTTGGAGCAAAACACAAAGACCAGATGGAAGATGAGACTTCTGTTCTCCATCAGGTTGGTTTGTTCTTGAAGGTGACCTACACAAAACATCTTCCTTACGTTTTTTGCACAAAATAATTTTTAGATAAAGAGATTTTATTCTGTCTAGTTTATGCTGTTTTAGGGCCTTTTCTAAACCCATTGACTGAACATGCTGGAGTTCCGCTTGGGTTGCTAGGCAACAGGCTGGGCTTGGCTGGGGTTGCTAGGTAACGGCGCAGCGCCCATGTATTGTGACTCACCAAAACAATAAATCAGAATCAGAATTCCTTTTAATGTCATTGAGCACAAATAAAACACAGCGAAATTTTAAAAATAGCTACTCTCGAAGAAACACATAACAACTGGGATGTTAAGAATAAATTAAGTAAATAAATACCTATCAGGTTTTAGATGGATTTGCTGTGTTCAGTGAAACAACAGCTCTTGGTAGAAACTATTTTTTAGTCTGTCCTTGATTTTATACATAATTCCCGTAAGTCTGCACCGGAAGTGATCCGTGCCATTTTAGCAGGCAAGCGCATGCGCAATGGATAGCGGACCCATGGCTTCCAAACCAACAAAAAGAAAATATGTGGACACTCTTAACCAATGTGCGAGAAAGTGATACATTAAAATGGCTGCTGTTAGGATCGACCCGTATGAGACGGAGAAGAAAAATATATGGACAAGCTGCCTCGGATCTCATACTACTACTTAGTGAACACAAAGAGCGCGTACACCGTGGAGGAGCTTTACGGCCTGAAATCTATGGACGCATACAATCATTGCTTAAACAGACGTACAAACTCTTCACGTGAAAAACAAGTGTCTGGTGACCGGCAGAGTAAGTACATACGTAGAATACATGTCTAGCTAGCAGACAAAAGCTACATTAGCTAAGCTAGTATTGCTATTTCAACAGTACGTATTGCAGAAAATATCACTTATATTTATCTTAGACAGACAGATACACAGAGATGAGTAGAATACTCAAAAACTATATTCGAGTAATACTTGTAAATGAAAGTGTAGGCGAGAGCTAATTCTAAGCTCGTGGTTTGTTTATTGTTGTCATAGAAACTCCATAGCAACTGCCTGCCAAGAAGGCTGTTAGTTACAAAGTTCACAGAAGAGCGATGTCACATGAAGAATATATATTCCCAAAGAACAGCTGGGTGTTTTTTTCAAGCACATTGGCTGTTTTTAGAAGCAGTTAAGAACCAAATAAAAATATAAAAACAAACAAAATGTGATTTTTCTTGTCTGCGTGTGTGATTTCAGTCAATTCCAGGCTGTTAAATATTCATAAAACAATACAAATGAAGATATTGGTATATAACAAATATTGTATTGTATTAAATATTGTACAAACGTGCTTTTTAAATCATGTTTACATGTTTAAATCATGGTACATACTGGTGGGAACCAGTATGTACCATCTGTTTTGCTGGAAACTGTCTAAATATCAGAGAGATGCTGTTAGATGCAAAAAGACATTCTTGGAGTCTGCGGTGAAAAGAGATGCCACACTGAGCTGACAAAGGGACTGAGATGTTTTTCTTTGACCCTGCAGTTATTAAACTTGTCTCTCCACAGTCAGAGACAATAATTACATTCCTGCAAGCGAAGCTGGAGCAGGAGAAAAGGTGAGCTTCGAGAAAAGAGCTGCGGCGTGAAGCCAATCGAATCAGGATCAACAAAAATTAGTCTTCTGTCGAAATGACCTTGTTATGTTAGAAACAACAACTATGTGCTTTAAATGACAAGGGTCTATGCAGCTGAATGCAGGTAAAAAAAATGCTAAGATCATGTAAACCTTTAGGAAACTTTAGCTATTTAAAGAACATTTCTTTATTTGAGAATCTGTGATTAAAAACCTCACTATTCTGCTCAGCACAATCAGTGCAAAATATCTGAAATATCTGGAAAATCTCATCTAACTAAGACCAAAACAGCTCAGTAAATAAGTCTCATTCTGGTCTAATAAAACAAAGACTTGTAACATAAGCCGTTATATAAAAAGAACAACTTTTTATTCTTCTGTTTTAGATCAGAGAGGTTATTTCACTTCATAACATCTGAAAAACTAGAGAGTGGCACACCTGTTGGTGGGTACAAATTTAAGTCCAGAATGAAAAAGGAAAAAAATATATACATGTCCTTCGAGGCATAGATTCAACAAGGTATTGGAAACATTCCTCAGAGAGTCTGGTCCATATTGACATGATAGCATCTTGCAGTTGCTGCAGATTTGTCGGCTGCACATCCACGACATGAATCTCCTATTCCACCACATCCCAAAGATGCTCTATTGGATTGTGATCTGGTGACTGTGGAGGCCATTTGAGTTCAGTGAACTCATTGTTCAAGAAACCAGTCTGAGATGATTGACATGTTACCCTGCTGGAAGTAGTCATCAGAAAATGGGTACACTGTGGTCATAAAGGGAGGGACATGGTCAGCAACAACACTCAGGTAGGCTGTGGCGTTGACAGAGTGTTGATCAGTTAGTACTAACGGGCCCACAGTGTGCCAGGAAAATATCCCCCACGCCACTGCACCACCACCAGCCTGAACCGTTGATACTAGGCAGGATGGATCCATGCTTTCATGTTGTTGACGCCAAATTCTGACCCCACCATCCGAATGTTGCTGCAGAAATTGAGACTCATCAGATCAGGCAACGTTTTTCCATTCTTCTACTGTCCAATTTTGGTGAGCCTGTGTGGATCGTAACCTCAGTTTCCTGTTCTTATCTGACGGGAGTGGCACCCGGTGTGGTCTTCTGTTGCTGTAGCCCATCCACCTCAAGGTTCGACGTGTTGTGTGTTCAGCGATGTTCTTCTGCATACCTCTGTTGTAACGAGTGGTTATTTGAATTAATGTTGACCTTCTATCAGCTTGAACCAGTCTCTCCTTCTCCTCTGACATTTGGCAACAAGGCATTTGCGCCTACAGAACTCCTGCTCACTGGATATTTTCTCTTTTTCGACCCATTCTCTCTAAAACCTAGAGATGGTTGTGTGTGAAAATCCCAGTAGATCAGCAGTTTTTGAAATACTCAGACCAGCCCGTCTGAATGTGGCATGGTTGTTTGTGCCAAAGTCACTTAAATCACCTTTCTTCCCTGTTCTGATGCTCGGTTTGAACTGAAGCAGATCGTCTTGGCCATGTCTACATGTCTAAATGCATTGAGTTGGACAGGCGTACCTAATAAAGTGACCAGTGAATGTACACACACACACACACAGATGTTTGCGTGGCTATCTATGGGACTTTCCACTGACTTCCATTCATTTCTGCACCCTAAACCTTACCCTTATTCAAACCCGAACCAAAACTCAATTCACACCTTAGTCCTAAATCTAACCCCTGACCCAAAGACAGCGTTTCCCTTTGGGGACCAGGCTTCGGTCCCCACAAGGAGCAGTGGGTCCCCACAATGTAGTATGTGTCAGGAAAATGGTCCCCACAAGGTATTACAGACAAATGCGCGCACACACGCACACACACACACACACACATATACAAAGCCTTGCATCTTTACAAATTACTTGGATGCTGAAATTATAAACCACAGTCCTCTGCTCTTCCTGTTGAAGAAATTATCTGAAAAATCTAAACTGACCGAGACCCCCAACAAATATTTTGAGATGCCCTTTTGTGAAACCAAGGATTTTAATAAGATTTGAAAAAAAAGTAAGCCTACTTTTAGGAGAAAGAATCTGAAGGATATGTTTTGGTTTTCAGTCTCACCTTAAAGGAGCTGATCTTGTTCCCAGACAGATTGAGAATCTCAAGGTTGACATTGGGATCAAGGTCGTGGCCTAAAAGAGAGAGAAATGAAACAAATATTCAATGTTTTTTTTTCTCAAAAAGCTCCATCAAACGTTACAAAGAGGGAGGACTCAGCAGGCCCACCGATCTTTTCAATAGAGTTGTCAGAAAGGTTTAGTTCCCTCAGATTCTTCATTGTCTTCAAGCCCTTTGGGGATAAATTACAAAGCAGTCAAACAAAACAGTAAATAAAAAACAGGCAGACAGTAAACATAATTCATCGTTCCAACCTGAATCTTCGTGATGCAGTTATTATTGAGCCACAGAGTCGTCATGCTGACTTGCAGCTCTAAATTCTTTATTTCTTGGATCTGATTATCATATAGGTAGAGTCTTTCCAGCTCGATACACTTCTGCAGGCCGGATATCTCCTGCAGTAAGGACAAGTTATTATCACTCTATGATGGTAAAATGTTCTGATCTCAACATTTCACCCAATAGAAACACCTATTTATAGGAAAACAGACAATTATGATTATTGGGTTTTGGTCAATTGGTGCTTCAATCATCTTGTCTGCAATTTGTATTCATTTGGTTTTGCCCTATTGTATTCATTCTTATTCGATTAATCGTGATTAATCAACTTTGGAAATAATCGTCAACTAATTTAATAATCAATTAGTTGCTAAAAAAGTCAATTTGCTGAAAGAAAAATATGCTCAGAGCAGTACTTTGGTCAAAACTGCTAAAATACATACTGGTACATTTTGTTTTTAAGAGTGAATAATGCTGAAATCTGCTTGAGGATATTTCTTCTACAACAAATCTGAAATGTCTTTCTGAGTTTCTTACATTAGCTTAAATTGATTAAGCAACAAACACATTTGAAAACGTTATACACTAATTTATCACAATATATATTAATTAATTCTACAACAGATTGTTAGAGCAATACTAATGAAGATAAAATAATAAAATTACAAGAATAAAATCATAACAGCCGGAGTCAAAATAATATGAGAATAAAGTTGCAACAATATTACAATAAAGTCACTGTATTACAAGAATAGAGTCGACATAATACAAGAAAAAAGTCAACATTAAGAGAATAAAGGAGAACAGTCATATGAAAATAAAGACAAAATAATAGGAGAATAAATCCTAATATTTCAAGATAATATATAGTTTTGTAATACGACTTTATTCTCAAATTATTTTGACAGTCTTAATATGGCGAATTAATTATGTCTCATAATACAAAATGATGAGACTGCATTTTTTTATATTTGTCCACCAGATGACGCCACTTTCTTCAATCGAAACATGCAGCAAAATATCACACTGCTACTTGTTACAAAAATACGAGTGTGTGTGTGTGTGTGTGTGCAGCTTACAGTGAGACGGCACTGAACGATCCAGAGCTCCCGGAGCACCGGACACAACTCCAGTCCTTCTATTTGTTCTATGCACTGGCCCACGATGGTGAGCTGGCAGAGGTTCGGAAAGCTGGAAAGCCCAACGATCCGGGGGAAACCGGAGAAGAAGATCTCCAGGGACCTGATGCTGCTCCCTTCAGTCGCTATTTTTTCATAGGACAGTCCATTCATCAAGCACTGCCCAGAGAAAACAAACAGATTTACCTCAGCTTTCTTCTTTCAGAGTGGAACGACTATACAAAAACATAACTGCAATGTAGAGCTGAAACGATTAATCAGATTAATCGATCACTGAAAAACACTGTCAACTAATTTAGTAATTGATTAATCATTAACTGGACGATACAATTTCTAAAACATCTCAGCAGTAATTAAGCCAAAACTGTACAAAATAATATACATTTTCCAAACTAAAAAAAAAGCACTTTTATCTGTAAATATGTTCTACCTATTGTTATCCAATTATTGATAAGATAATCAAAAAAATCAACACTACTTTTTCACATATTAAAGCTGTAGATGCATCCTTTGCTACAAATAATCAAGCGTTCACCAAAGGAATGCTATGTTGTTGCAATTTAGGCAAGAAAATGTTTATTTTCTCATTCAAAAACGGAATTGACATTTTGGGATTATTCTCAGAAATTTTCAACAAATTTCTAAGTCTCAAAAGTTGAAAATTTGCTAGAAATAAAGCAAATAAGGTTTAAGATTGATCTCAAAAATGTTTATATCCAAACTTGGAATGTTTTGAGTCTGAGAAGAAAATAAAAATCCTAGAAAAAAAAAACTAACATTTTGAGATTAAACTCAGAAGCTTTTTGAGAAAAAAAACTTGGAAATTTTAGAAATTTTCAAGTTAATCTCAGAAATCCTTCAGAATTTTTTTTTATTTCCGAGTTTGAAAATCAAAAAATTGCTCAAAAAAATATCTAGGATATTTTTAGATTAATTTCTGGTATTTAGGGGGGGGAAACTTGGACATTTCTCAGTTTCAAAAGTCAAAAATTTTGCTAGAAAAAAAAATCTAATTGAACTCAGAAATCTTATGCAAAAAACTGGAAATTTCTGGATATGAAAACTCCCAGAAATTTTGAGATTAATTTCAGAAATTTTTAAGAAAAAAATCCGGAAATTCATCAGTTTGAAAGCTAGATGTTTTGCTAGGAAAAAACAATTAATCTAAGAAATCTTACAGAAAAATATGAAAATTTCTGCACATGAAAAGTGGGAAATTAGCTAGAAAAAAAGCGGACATTTCTTAGTTTGAAAAGTTGAAAATTTGCTAGAAAAAAAATCTAATTTGAGATGAGTTTCCCAAATTTTCTAGAAAAATCCAATTTCAGAGTTTCAACAGTAAAAACAATTCTGAGTTTCAAAACTTGCTGTCATGTGGATTAGAGAAAATAAACAGTTCCGACCTGTGGACCATTTCTTGTTTTGTAAAGTTGATTTTTGTTGCGTAATCATTCAGTTCATGCTCATTTTGATCAGCACATTGTGTTTTCTTACTCACCAGTTTTCTAAGCACCGCCTCCTCCTCAGAGCAGTGCTTCTGTTTATCCTTGAGCAACATAACTCTACAAAAGCACAGAACACATCTTATAAAGAAGTAATGAACAGAGGAAAAGAAAGGATGAACCAAACAAGTTGATGTTAAATCCACAGGCTAAACCTCCAACGAACACTAGTTTTCTCAGCCTTAATTTAGTCGAAAGGGGCGCTGATATAAATAATACACACATGTCAGTCTTTATGGAATAAAATCCGCCCCGTTGTACATTGAGGGGACACTCCGCAGTTCGTATCCAGGCACAGTGCGTCTGGTTGCTAAGGGAGACGGCTGAACCTCCTCTGAGCCGCCAGGTGAGGGCGCCACACTGCAAGATATTTGTCCTGGAAAAATCGAACATTGATATATGGCAAGCCATTAGAATATTTAATCAAATCAAACTTTAAAATACGTTAGAATTCTTTGTTAAAATGTAACTCGTACAACTTAAATGTGTATTTCAGATTTACTACAGCCGATATTTTACAAGAAATGTTAAGTCTATGATATTTCAAAATTCCTGAAATAGTAGTTGTATTAACTTAAATAACGCAACTAAGAGCAAAAATATAATTGGTAATTAATATTTTAAAAAATACATCATCAAGCGGTCCGAAATATAAAGTTAAGTGGAAATTTTGGTATTTTATGGAACAAAATGACAATAATTCACAACAAAAAAATAACAAAATTAGGTAAAAGAAAATATTTTTTTCCAAATAAGTTTCTGTCAATACAAAAAAGGTATATAACTTTAACAAAAACTGCAGGTGTGTGACTGTGTCTGGTGAATTTTTGGTTAAAACGTGTTTGTTTCTCATTCAGCGGGTAGAAAGTCCAGAAATTTTACTCAAGTAAGAGTAGAAATACTTCATAATAAAATTACTAAAGTAAAAGTAAAAGTACTCCTAAAAGCACATTTAAAAATTACTCAAGTAAATGTGATGGAGTAAATGTTAGTAGTTACTCTGTACTCATTATGTGATAAATCAACTTGACATAGCGATGCTTAAAAATGCCAAGCACAGAGCTCTCCCGACTTTCAATGTATTTAGGTTATTAACTAATTATTATTTATCACAGTGAAATTCCGACTGGTTTTCATGTTTCGGGGAGGTGATTAAGTGCAGATTCTGACAGACTGTCATGTGTTTACTGACAGTCTGTTTATTATGAAGGCGTGAGTCCGAAACGTCTTTCGTGTGTTTATCCCACATGGAGCCAAAGCCTGAGTCTCCAGTATGACGTCAGCGTCGGATCAGTGAACTAAAACAATCAACCTCACTCCCCTGCTCCTGTTCCCAGACCGACCGCAGAGGCTCCGCTATACAGACCCGGACTCAGCGGACCCGGGTCCAGCAGTTGCGTTGTTGTTGTCATCGACCCCCCGCTCCTCTCCCCTCCCCTCCATCCATCCATCCATCCCCCTTCCTCCTACTCCTCCTCCTCCTCCGCAGCTCGGATTGTCGGCGCGACCATCCGGCACCGATACATCCAGCACCGACAGGAGCGGGAACGGCACTGTCTGTCCGACCAGAGGAACCAGCATGTCAGCTGCTCAGCCCGGCGAGGAGCTCGGCTCGGACGGGAGGTGGTTCGGGGACGACCGTGAGCAGAACGGCCTGTTCGGAAACACGGCGGCCAGGTTCGGGGAACCGAGAGGCGGCGTCGACGCGACGGCCGACCTGGATCACCAACAATTTCATCCTTTCCAGGAGGAAGGGAAAAGGCCTCCCGTTGCTATGGAAACTGCATCTACAGGTAAAACTTGTTGTTATGGTATTGGATATAAATATTCAGGCGTGTATAAATAGCAGGCGTTTGATTTTGGGTACAAAAAATAAAAACAAAACGCGTCGCTCTTCCGGTGTAAACAGACAGGAGCCAGTTTGTCAGATCACCAACAGGCGGCCTTTAATTTTACTCTGAAGGTTAAAAGAGACCTTAAACTTTAAACCGTAAAACAAACTAACTAAATTAAAACACTTTCAAGACGTCGATCAGCAAGAAAACAGAAAACAATGGCATCTCAACCAAATCCAAACAAACCCATCACGGCTAAATAAACATTATGGTCCCAGTTATTGCCCCAATATAGACAAAACATTAACATATCTCCAATAATAATATTGATATGCTGTCTCAAACTGTATAAGACTTTAATTAGTCTGAGTAATATAAGCAAAGTTATGTTTACTGCAGATTTGTGTTTTTGTTTGGGAGACTGAACTCAGTTTGAAGTCTCTCATCCTCTGCTCTGCTCGGGTTGCTATTTTTAATCCTCCGGTAGCTTTTTATTCGCTTGGCGAGCAGAAGTAGAGCCCTGCGCTTTTATTCATGAATCCACTGAAACATTTATGATTATGCTTTTTAAAAAGAAGAGGTTGGGGGGGCGTCATCTTGTCCCCTCTCAGGCCCTTTCTGTTGCTGGTCAAAAACCAATGATTATTTGAATTTTTCCAAAAAAACATTACAAAAAGTTGAATTTTATTTTTAAAGGGGTAGTATTTATTTACTATGCATTTAACATTTTACTATATTACATAGTAAAATGTAATTTACTATGTAACATAATTTAACGCAATTTGACGCTTTGAAATTGGGTCTCTGTCTCTTAAAAAAAATCTCTTTCTGACATTCCCGCCTTCAAACTGACATTCCTTCATTAAACAGCTTACGCTATAAGTTATCAATCATTTCATGATCGTACCGATTGACTCACAATTAATTAATAAGCGTCTATTTGCTTAAAAACTGGATTTTTCTCTTGTATCAAGAGCTTTAACCACCTTTCCATATAGCTAAATTTGTCAGAATATGTTGACGATCGACCGTCGGATGGAATAGCGCGATTACAGCGAAAATTAAGAAGCTTGTCAAGTGTTTATATTTCAAACCACAACAGCATACAGCGCATTTTCCATCCCACAACCACAACGGACTCTATTTCGACCGTTTCTCTTTCCCGTTCTGGCCGCCATCTTTGTTTCTTTATCAACTGCGCCGTTTCAGTATGACCAGCGTCGCCCTCTGATGGATGGCGGCCAAACTACAACAATAAAATAAGGTCGAAACGGACGTCATTAATTAATCTACTAGATTGTATATATATATATCCAATATACCATTAACCAAACAATTATAAGTCGATTAATTGTCTCCATCCCTGAACTACTTTATAGAACTAGTTCTTTAAATACTGTATTTTTTTATTATTATTTTTGTTTAAAGAAAATTTTAAAAACTGAATCCACAGCGAAGTGTCTACTAAAAGTCAACAGAGTGGGTGCTCTGCTCTCACAGACAGGCTGTGTAGGTGAGAGCAGACAAACACGGTTTATTTTGGCTCTTGAAAGGAAAAGAATAGTCTGAGGTTGTTGTTTCTTTTCTCAGAACGGTCAGAGGGGAATAATCTGCTCCGTGTCTTTGTTCTCAGTGAGACAGTTGCATCAGATCCTGCAGGGCGAAGGGGACATGTTCCTCCTAACCAGCTGTAGTTTCCTCTGATCTTTAGAAACACCACATAGTTCCAGCAGCCTCCCCACACAGAGCATCATTAAAGCATTATTTCAAAGCCTGGGTATTTTATTTATTTATTTTGACGCTAGAAAAAATACTCAGCCTTATCTGTCTGATGTTGCATCTCTGGATAATCGATCAATGGCTGTCCTAAATCCTCTTCGCAGCAGTGATCTACCTTAGATAGTGCTGACTTCATGTGCACTAAATCACGTCAGAGCTGGACCTTTTCCTCAGATCCTTAAAGTGCAGCATACTACTGTAAAAAATCTTCCAAGAGTAGGCACAAACTTAAAAATTTGTATGCTCATCTGTCAGATTTTTCATATTTCCCATTAGACACTTGAATTTCAGGATGATGGTCATTTTTCAAGATGGCTGCCATTTTTGAGCCTTTAAAAACAATTATTGCCATAAAATGTTACCCACTTTCATGACTTTGATTAACTTTATGTCACATTATCTGTTTTTGACTTTGGACATCCTATTTGTACAACCTTAAAGTAACAATATGAAGCAAAATCATAAAGACTTTGCTGATTGCGAGTCTCACACCAATCGTCATCTGGAAGACGTGTGACACAGAATGAGATCTTGCAATGGTTGATGTTGGCCTTTTGTTTAGCTTTAGCTTCTGCTAATTGTTTTTGTTTAGTAGATTAGCATTAGCTCCTGCTAATTTTTGTGTATTTAGTTGTTAGCTTCTGCCAATATTTTTATGTGCTCAGTGGTTTAGCATTAGCTTGAACTAATTCTTTTTGTGTATAGAGCAATTTGGTATTAGCTTCTGCTAATATTTATGTGTTTAATGGTTTAGCTATTGTGTTCCAGTTTTGTCACATACGGGAAGTGACTGGTCTTGGGCTTAAACTGCTGCTCTCTAATTGGAGATTTAACAGTTTGTCATTGAAGAAAAAGTAAATATGAAGCATAGACTTGTTTCCTTTGTGTGTGTAAAGAAGTAAGAAAGATTTTATTGTGTTCAAATATTTAACATCTCATCCATTTCCAAAAGATTTAATTTTTCCCCCTAAAATCTAATCAATTCTGAAATAATAAATTATTTTACTTAATCAGTGAGCTTTACAACTGAAAATATATGCTATAAAGTAAATTTATTTTGAACATAAGAGTATTGAAACTTTAATTGGAAACTGAATTATTATATTGGAACGAATCACACATATTTAAGTGTTAGACAATGAACAACAACAAAGAGTTGCAGTAAATAAAAACAAAACAACCCAGATGGGAGTACAAAAAATTTATTTTGGACAAAACAAAACTTCCTTAACAGTTGTTGGGTTTTTTTTCCCAGCCTATTACTCTTTCTTCCTCTTCTTCTCATTACTTAAGTATTAATAATCGTCACTTTTCAACTCTGTATTGTTTATATTTCAGGTTGCTCTTAAATAACCCTGAAATAAACTCCTTCAGGGTTACCAACATGCACTGAAATAATCTAAGCCCAGCATTAAACCCCTATATAAAGTTTTACCACTCTATTAAATTGAATACTTGCTCATGATTTATTCATTCTTGATTTCAAAAGCTTACTGAGTTCCAGCTTGGCGGAAAAGGATAATTCACTTTCAGGAGGATTATTTGACACATATTGACTTACATCTGTTTGAAACCATCTTTAGAGTTGTAAACGTTGCATTTGCACAATTACAGGACCCCTTGTGATAATTTCAGCAAAGTAATGCAATGTAGTTCTGCATGAGTGAAAGGTTAACAAAAGTACAAAATGTCACGTTGTTGAGCGGCTGTAATGTATGTTGAGCTAATGCGCGACACTCTGCTCTGACAAACACCATCAGTCACGAGAAATCTCCTGTAATCCAGCGCCTGATCGGTGGATTAAGCCCGCGTCTTTGCATCGTCTTTGACAAGGACAGAGCGGCAGCCTGCATGTCTGGCTGGCTGAGTCCGTTTCCATATCTTTGAGACGGAGGAAGCACTTAGAGAACTCTGCATAAAACAGCACTGTGCTTCTGTTGAGAGCTGCTCCTCTCCCCCTCAGGGGAAACTGGGTTGCGGGATCTTTTCGGACACAGGCGTAAAGTAACAGCTTAGGCTCCGTTCACGCTGCAGCCTCAAGTGACTCAAATCCGAGTTTTCCTTTTCGCCTTAATGCGACCTGTATCTGATTTTTTTCACGACAGTCCGAACAACACAGCTCGGATTTTTATTTTATTTTTTTCCCGAATGCGACCCAGACAGACCACTTGGATATCCGATACGTATCCGTTCGTTTCATATACGACCTGAATCCTAACGGTCGGGTCATCAACGTCATTGATGCTCGACAAACGTCACTATCCTGCGTCCTGATACGCGTAAGCGGGAAGAAAGACAACAACCGTGGCGGACGGTAACGAGGATTAAGTTGTTAATGTGCTGGCTCCGGTCAGACAACAAATTCAAAATCACAACATATGCTGCACCGTTAGCATCCATGTTTACTTCCGCAAACACTGAGCACGCTATGTGTGACGTTATTGCGCCCTCTACTGCGCATGCGGGGACACTTTGACAAAAAAGAAATCAGAATTGAGAATTAAGGCTTGCAGTCTGAACGTAGCGTTATTTTGGTAATCGATTATTCTGATCAGTCAATTAATCAGATAAGAAAATTGGCACATTCTGCAGCTATACTTAACAATATTACTCAAGTAAGGTAAAAAGTACATTGCAGTAAAACCATTTTCTTTCAATAATGCAAATGATTACTACCCATCACTGTTCACGACCTTAGCTGCACTTCCATTGACTGTAAAATTGCATAATGGAAATTCGATTATAAATTTAAGGAAAAAAATCAAAAGTAAATCCCTTTTTTTAATAAAAACTTTTTACACGCTGATGATTTGTGGTTTTTCAAAATTAGTGTATTTCTCAAAACCGCAATGGAAACTTTTTTCTCATCACAGGTCATGAGATCAACAACAGGACGTTACTACATCAGGAAACGATAAAGAAGACAACAGGAAGTGGCATGAGGATTTTTTTAAAACTTATCACATTAATACTTATTCATATGATTTTAACTGCATTTCTTATGTAATGGAAATACTGGAATCGCGATTAGCTGAATAACCACCAAGTTTTTTTTGCACTTTTGCAGTGAAGTTTAAAATGCTCTGACTCATCCAATCGACTCATCCAGATGAGTCAATTTTTTAAATATATTTGATCTCATGCATTTATCCCACATAACCTCCTTAAAAGCCATTATCTGAAACTTGATGCCATGTTTACGTCCAACTCTTCAGAGCTATGAGGTCTCTGTAATCCCTGAGCAGACTACTGCCAAACTCCTCCTGGGATTACAGAGCAGCTACTATCAGCAGCAGAAATATCAGACCGAGTAAACTCCACCACCCTCCATCTATCCTACCTAATCTCTGCTGAAATGTAGGTTTAAAGTCGCATTTAATATGCGGTTCTGACCCAGAAAACGCATCTGTAGACAGTCGTGATCCTCCCCCTATTCTCTTTGTTCATTCATAAAGCCTCTCCAAGCAAGAAAAACACAATCAATACAGAATAAAGCACATAAATTCAGCTTCAGATTAGCTTTGATTTATTTATTTTTCTCCGTCTGATTCATCCTCAACAAAGGCTGCTGGAGAAAAACATTTGTCCTGAATGGCTTTCAGTGGTAACGGTGAATACGGCATCGTAATTGTGTGTCCGTTTTGTTGAATCGATGCAGCAGAGCACCTGAATCTCTCAGCTGCGTTATCGACCTTTGCTTGAAGTTTTGTTCCCGTGTAAAAAGTCGCCCTTTTGTGCTCCTCGCGACATCAGGAGTTCATCGGCTGTAAAGTGGAGCAATCAATGCATTAATAACGAGTACAGAAAAGAGAAGAGTTTAAGTGGTTTTATTGGGTCTTTCTTAAACTAAAATTAAAGTAACATCAATTATTGATGTTTGAATGAAAAAATAAATCATTTAGAAACTTCAGGATGTTCCTGCTGATTCTCATGCATTCATCTTCTGGAGAAAAACCCTCATGTCTCCTGATTTTTCTGAATTTTTCTACATTTCTGCATCAGGTCCCTGTGTTCATCAACTCTGGTATTCGAGAACCAAATAAGTTTTTAAGGTTTATTTTTCATATAAAAACTAGAGTTTGACATCAGCAAAACTTCCTGGGACTTGAGTGAAGTCGGCCTTTCCCTTCTTTGAATTAAACGAAGTTGGTCTCAAATGTTAGTGCAACAAAGAAAATGTTGGTGCCGCTGTTGATTTAAAGATATTACTTTAAAAAAGTCAGTCCACATTTAAAAAAATCAAATGACATATGGTGTAAACCAACTGTGCAACATTTCTACAGTAATAAATATTTTTGTGTGCTGTTATAATTAATTGTGCTGCTTCTACATATTTTTTATTTAGATTTTGGGAAGAGTTTAGTGAGGAAAAAATATTGCAAAACTCCTTGTAAATATTCTTAAATTAGCGCCACAAAATTAGCGACTTTGATTGCAAAAAAAAAATAAATAAATCACAAAAACAATCATGAAATCCTGGAGGGACTGACTCGTGATGTCTGGAGTCTGCAGATCCAACAGTAATCATGTCTTTCTAGTGCGACTAAATTTAGTTTTAAAAAATTTATAATTTAACAGTGGGGGGGTTTATTACTTTTTCATAGTGGCTGTTTTGTTTACATTACATAATTTTCCTAAAGTTAAAAACTGCTTTTAAATCTTTAAGATTATAATTTGCTTGATGGGCAGAAACATGTTCAACAAAAAGAGCCTAGTATTTGTCCCTGATGTTATAATTGGATGCAATTAGCTGTTTGTACAAAATTAAACCAGGATGGAAAAGATTAATCATGATTAATCGATTTTTGAAATAATCAACTAATTTAGTAATTGGATAATTGTTAATCGGAGTTAAAAAAAACCAACTATTTGCTGAAAAATCATATTTGGAGCAGCAATAAAGCCAAAACTGAACAAAAGTAAATATACATTTTGAATTTAAAATAATAATAAAAAATAAAATCTGTCTTTAAATATGTTGTACCCAAAACTCCTTAAGTGGCAAAGTTGTAGCTTCACCCGGTTTGAATTCACTAAAGAAAAGCTATGAAAATGCTTTTAAAGCAATAAAATGTTTTTATCGAAGAGAGAAATTGACATTTCTATTTGGATAATATTGTATAAAAAAGGTTTTAGTGGTTAAACAAAAGATCTGGAAAATGTGTAAAATTATTTATCCGATTAATCAATTGTTAGAATAATCAAACGACTAAAATAATCATTTGTTGCATCCCTAAATTAAAACAACGGTATAAATATTTTACAGTAGCTCTGCTTCCCGTCCATCCAGAATGTAGAAATATTTGCTTTTTCCAACACACATTCTGGAAGAACACCAGAAACATTATGATTTACCGTCAAAAGGCACAGATGGCTGTGAAAGAAGAGCCCAGCGAGTGTCTGGATGGATTGTTCTCCACAAGGTCAAACTGTGAAAGAAGACTCCTGAAAGATAACACCACAGCTGATAGGGCGGAGTAACGTGTTCGCTACCGAGACGCAGAGTCACATATGCTTCTGGGAAAACATGGCCGAAAGCTTTACTGGCCTCTGATGTAAGCAAAAGAGAAGAAAACAGCTCAAAATCTCTTTTTGAATCTGCTCAGATCAAACAGTTTGTACTTCAGGCTCTTCATTAAGGCTGAAACGATTAATCGTGATTAATCAGTTTTTGAAATAATCGTCAACTAGCAATATAGCAACAATTGTCATAATATTTCGAGAATTAAGTCGAGATATAACAATAAAGTCCTAACATTATGAGAATAAAGTTGAGATAATATGACAAAGTCATATTTTTGAGAAGTCAGAACATTACAATAGCATTTTACTATTTTAGTAATCCTACGACTCTATTCTCATCATTTCAACTTTTTAATTTCCTTTATTTAACCAGGTAAACCCCGTTGAGATCTAGATCTCATTTTCAAGAGGTACCTGGGCAGAAGTCTGCAATACACAGCAACCTGGTTACAAAATAAAACTAATTAATACATATGCACAAGTGTAAAACAATTAGGGCTGAAACGATTCCTCGAGTGACTCGAGTACCTCGATTATTAAAATTCCTTGAGGAAAACTGATCTCTGCCTGGAAGCCTCGTTATATTATGTGTTATTATTTAGCGCATCGTGTTCCGGCAGGGACTTTATTTGCGTTCTCACTTCCGCCTGAGTTGTTGATGAAAGCTAAGTGTTAGCAGCATAACGTCCAGTTTTCATTCATATTTGAATGCAGATGTCAAATATGAGGAGCCTTTTAGTAAAAAACAAACAAACTATGTTTTGTCTCTCACACACTACTAAAAACTCACACACACACAAAATATTAAAATTGCACATATATAGTATTATAATGTCACACACATGCAATTTTTCTCACACACATACACAAAATACAAAAATTGCGCATATACATTAATAATATCACACATACATGCAATTTTTCTCTCTTCACACACAAAATATTAAAATAGTGCATACACACTAATAAAATATCACACAAGCATGCAATTTTTTTTCTCACACGCATACATAAACTAATAAAATACAGACTCACCTTTTGTATGTGTGAGACATTGAATGTGTAAGAGGGACTCAATGTTTGTGTGAGAGTGATGTCACGGAAGAGGCGGGGCATCATTTGGAGATCAGATCGCGCATGCGTTGATGCCACAGTGACGTCAGCTTCAAGTTGGTGTAAGCGGCATTTAGCTCAAGGTTAATCCGATTTATGAACGCTAATTTCGGCCAGCCGTTCTCTACCACTCCCTCCTCAAGCACTCGGCGGTTCACTTAGGGCTTATTCTGGCGTTAGAGCTGGAGTTAGCGGCCTTAGAACCGGAATAAGGCCTAAGTGAACCTCCGATGAGGGAGCGGTAGAGAACGGCAGGCCGATATTAGCGTTCATAAATCGGATCAACCTTGAGCTAAATGCCGCTAACTCCGGCTTTAAGTGAACCTCGAGCGATTGAGGAGGAAGCGGAGCTAACGCCGGAGTGAGCTAACGCCGGAGTGAGCTAACGCCGGAGTAAGCTAACGCCGGAGTGAGCTAACGCCGGAGTGAGCTAACGCCGGAGTGAGCTAACGCCGGAGTGAGCTAACGCCGGAGTGAGCTAACGCCGGA
>CAEGAE010078562.1:0-31524 GCA_903067095.1 Girardinus metallicus
TATATATATATATATATATATATATATATATATATATATATACACACACAAAAAAAAAACAAAACAATCTATGAAAAAAAAAAACACACTCACTCTCATAAAATGAATATATATCAATGTATATCATAAAATCACCCAGAGTGAACAAATAGGTTTGTTGTTTCCCCGTGTTTCTTTAGAGATGAGATTTATTTAACTGAGTTACTAGTCTGGCTGCCAGTGTCTATTAGATAAGGAGTTCCTCAGGGAGTCATGTTTGGACCGCTTTTACTCAGGCAGTCCGCTGAGTCACATAATTGATGAATACTTCTCATTTCATTGTTGAGCAGATGATATGCAGAGTTTTATGTCCTGTTGACCATTCATCTGTACTGACAAGAAATATTTTTTGAAAGATGGCTCTTATTTTCTGTCAAACGACAAAGTTCTTGGTTGAATGATGTATCCAACTCTATATTTTGTCATATTTCAGTTTATTTAGTGTCACTTTTTTTTTTTACTCGTTATACATTACTTGTTGTACACATTATTTCTCTGTTTTTCCTAGTTAAAAACAGAGAAATTTTGTGTCCGTTTGTTATTATTTTACAGTTTATTAGTTAAACCCTGGTTGCCCCAAATGTGCTTTACAAATAAAGTTAATTTGATTAAAGAATAAGCTCTACACAGTAGTTTGAACTTCATTTTTTCCTACTTTTTCTGAGAGACCATTTCATGTTCCGCATTTTGGCAGACCCATTTCCTGCCAAATGATTACTTTTTTCTTTTTTTTTTCACCAACTGCTTGATCTTAGATTTTAATCTCATCTCATTTAATTTCATACAAACACAACTAGCCTCCTGTTTGGTGTACACGCGAGTTTTAATCGGTTTCCAGATCGATCAAGAGGTTTGGAGAGCTAAATGTACCCCGAAAACCCTCTGAGCATCTGAACCAGCTTCTCTACTGTTTTGAATTCGTGTCTGTGGCTTAACACCGGGGTGGAGCCCTAAATTACAGCTGTGCACTCTGAAGCTTTTACTGGAGGCAAAAAGCAGCAGGTAGGTACTAATTTTCAGGCAAAAGTCCCTAACGGTGGAGGGTGGTCATAAACTCTGTAATCACAGCAGGTTTTTAAACGTACAGTAGCCCAACAAGAGGGTGAGCATTACGGTTAGCACTCTGACGTCACACTGGAGCTGGAATTGTAACTAAAAACAAACAAAAAATGATCTTTAAGCAGGAATTTTAAGGTCGGACGTCCAAAGCTGGCGCTCTGTGTAAAGGAGCCGAAAGACACCAACATCTTTCTCACACACAAAGTTCGAACTTTCATGGTTTATGGTGGAGTGGCAACAAAAGACACACTGTGCTGCGGTGTGCACATGATAATCACACAGCACAGCCTCCAGCAAGCTGTCGACTATTTTTCCGCCGAGGATTCATCCCTCCTAACCCCCCCTGTCCTCTCCAAGCCCGTCCTCATCAGAAACTCTTCAGCCACAGGCTGCACAGTTTTCCCTACAGGACCTGCTTTGATGCTTTTGAATATAAATATGTTCAGATTTGAACCGATTAATAACTTTTACGCAGATGCATTCCAGCCTCAGCCAGACACGACGAGGCACCACAAGGAGGCAGTGTCGGTTCGTTTATATATTCAAGCAGCGAAGATAAGAGCTGGGCTACAAGGCTGTCATGTCTGTACATGTGCTTCAGGAGCCTGATTTTTCTCCGGGCAGAGTTTAACATGCAGCTACAAGTTCTTCCACAAACACCTCCTCCAGTACTCATAAATCATGAAAAGTGAAAGTAACATCAGAGATAAAGATCGCATGGCCTCTCCACTGATAAATATGAGTCCTGGTGGATCATGTGATCAAACAAGCGTTTGTTTTCGGCTGTTTTTAGATGCTTATAGATATAGTCTAAGAGCTTTTACACTGATGGGTCTATTAGAAAGGAAAAATTACTGTTACTGTGGATATTTTTCTGTGTAATCATAACTGTTTATCTGTTTCATTCACGCATCAAGAGTCTGTTGCCATAACAACAACCTCGCAACAGAAATATCTCCCTGCATAATTTAAAGAAGTAGCACTAAAGCAGTTAGCTGGTTGGACTGTAGAACTACATGTTTGTATATTTCAGTGAAATTTGCTCATAAATGCTCACATGTGATATATAGAGTTACACTCTGAGGTTTACTGTACATACAGTCATCACTGACAGGAAAGTCATTAACTCTGCCTTTAAACTGCTCTTCCTGGGTCAAATGACTAGTCTGTTGTTCCAAGTTGTACATTGACCCCAAAAGCTTCTGACCACTAGACAGAACCAGCAGAATTCCTTTAAGTTGTTCAGTTTTCAGTCACAGAATAATCTGCACATTTTCATTCAGATTATGGAAGCCCATCTCAGAGGCTGAGTAAGAAACAACATCTACAGCTGTCCAGATGTAAATCTGGGGGTGGCAGCATGATGCTGTGGGACTGTTTCACTGCCCCACAGCATCATGGGGCAGTGAACAATGATGAAATAATCAAGATGAAAATTTTCCAATGGAAATATGGACATTACTGGGTGTTTTAAACGGGACGACCCAGGTTTTGGTTTGGGTACAGCAGGTGGACATTAGGGCTAGTTCTAAGATCAACTTCAGCTAAAAATGTTTTTATTAAAGTTAAAAGACAAATCTGAAAACAAAAAGCAGGTGGGGTTTTTTTGTTGTTTTTTGCAACGTGCTGATAAATAGTGGGATGTATGCTCATAGTTAAACCACGAAAGACAGAGACAGAAAGACCAAGAGACAAAATGAGACAAAGATGGAAAAAAACAGACAGAGTCAGAAAATAAGACAGACAGAAAGACTGGCAGACTGAGAAGAGCTGCCAGAGTTTTAACGTATCCGAATGGCTACATGCCATGTTGCCCGTTTAATTGTTTGAAAGAAAAAACTTTCATGAAAAAAATGCTCAACAGCAGAAGTGCGCAGAAACCTGAAAATGATCTTGAAGTATTTGTGTAAATCCAAGGTTTCAGCACGAACGCACATTAAACCCGGCTGTCTTCAGTCTCAGAGAAAAAGTAGCACTCAGGAACAAACTGTGACAAAACAAATGCAGGCTGAATATCCGCTGAGCTTCACAGAAACACAAAACACTTTGTTACGTGAAACGTTCTCTTCTCCAGGCAGCGGCCCTAATACCACAGGGCAGGAAAAACACTCAGGGAATTTTTCTAGTGTAGCCAGTTCCTCTTTCACAACCATTCATCTGCATCGCCTGGATTGAAAGTGGAAACTTTGACTTTCCTCTTTTCCAGAGTGTCTACCATTAAGTCGGCTTAATTAAAGGGGCATTTCACGGAAATACGGAGGAAGGGTTTGTGAAACAAATGATACAGAAAACTAAAAAAGTATTTCCATGTACAAGAAGTCATGGCTTAAGAACATATTTTTAAAAAAATTCCAGTACTAGACAGATACGGTCAAGTCAGAAGTATTCTCGTCACTGCAAATCTAGGATTAAATTTATTTTTGTTCAACCGAGACGTTTGTTCGTGTTAGGAGATAATGCAGGACAAAGGAGTGTCAGTTAAGGATAAAATGAAAAACAAAACATTTCACAATAAAAGGCATGTTCAATAATCAATGGGAAAAAACAGAGAGCGCGGAGGCCTCTTTGCCATCACCCTAAGCTTTAGCTTCCTTCACAAATGGAACAAAGTCTGTTCCATTCAGAAAAGACACAATAGTTTAAAACAAAAAATTATTTAAAACTAAATTTGCAGGGAATATGTATAATTTTGGACTAACCTGGATAAAATGTAGTGATGGAAACTTAAAGTACATCATCAGCATTCCTGCTGCAGCGTGCGAAGCTATATCAAGGTTTTTTCCATTCATTTTTAGAAGCAGTTTTATGCCCTGTACCCTGGGAGTAATAATCCTGCAAATTAACATGTTCTTAGAAGATCATTAGGCCTATTGGAAAAAAAATATATATAAAAAATACTTTTAAAAGTTACATTTTTACAGCAATGCCTTCACATCCCACATGCTCACTTCAGTGCGCTTGTCATTTTTTAAATACATTTTGGACCCAGACACATTTGGATACCTGACATAAAAAGTCTATTTTTTGCAGTAAATTTCAGGAGAAAACTGGAATTTCTCTTTAAAAAAAAAAAGAAAAAAAAAAAAAAGGATTCAGTGCTTAATGCTAGAAGAGCAGCCTAATCCTGGCTATAATCACGTAAATCGCCGTGTTGTTAGCAAGCTGATGGGCCTTAGCGGGGGGATTAGGTTGTGATCCAAGTCAAACAAGCCGGTTAAATATTTCTCTTCTTTTTGGATGTGGAGGTGTCCGTGCGTTAGCCGTACCTTCTCCAGTGGAGGACCTCAGGTTGTTGTCTAGATCATTCGTTTCCCGTTCCCTAAAACAAAACAAAAAAAGAAGAAGACGTAAGTTCAAACAATATTTGCTGCATAAACATGTTCAGACTGGAAATAAAAAAGAAAAAAGAAAAAAACGGTAACATGAGTTGTTCATCGTTAGGAACTATCCAATTACCTTTCTCTTCTCTCCTAGCAAGCACTCGACAAACAATACAGAGACAAAAACCCAGAACTGAATTATTCAGTGGTGTAACCTTCACTCCTGTGTGTCATATGGAAGAAGAGTTAAGACTGCTGCGTGTTTACCGGAGTATTAAATAGCCTGAGACAAACTGTGGCGGCTACTGGTCACCGTGGTTGGCCGTAACTCCATCCAGACTCAAAGGAGGGGATAAACAAACAGACGACGGGCTCATCATTCAACACATCGGTCAAAATGTGACTGCAGGCGAGTCTATACGTACAGACTCCCCGAAATGCGAGCAGATCTAAATTAGGGAGGCAGAACAAACAAAAATATCACCAATAAAGCTGTTAGGGATAGTTGACATTATAATACAGGGTTGTGGCTGGGAATGCTGTTTTGGGTACAACTCTCTGATGAAGAATTACAGCTTGCTAGTGTTAAATGTTATCTAGTTGTTTTAGATATACTACGCTGTATGGTGATTAGAATATATTTCTTCTTATTATTGGCTGGAACGTTTTGTCTGCAAGGGAGAAGTAACGCGGTCAAACTGTAACAAGCCAATAGATTAAAAATGAAAAAATGCCTCAACACATTAGCATTTTCTCATTAGCTCTCCACAATAAACATGATAACCAGCCCCGGCTCCAGACGAGGTTAGCAGAGGGGACATCGGGGGATGGGGGGGGGCTATCATTGCAAAAAAAAAAAAAAAAAAAAAATCCTAGCAATAATAATATTACTCAAGTAAAAGAAAAAGGTACAGTGCTGTGAAACTACTCTAATGAGTACTTTTTTTTTTTTTCAAAAAAAGTTACTCAGGTGAATGTAACATGTAATACCCACTTTTCAACATAGACAACATCAGTAGCCAACAAGCTACTTGTTAACAAGCTCCAAGTGCTATATTGGTACTAGCTAGTCATCTTTTAGCTAACATTACCTGCATCCAACTCAGTCGGATGCATTACTCAACTCAGTCGGTTAGTTTGGGGGAAAAAGACTGCAAAGTTATTTTTGTTTTGCTGCCATAATTCTAACACACATGAGCAGCTCTGCACAGCAGCAGCAGGTCTCCTTCGCTGCCGCACAAGTGTGCTAAATGTTCTCAAAGTAAGCAAAAGCGCTAAAGGAAAAAGGTGCTATTCGTGTTTTAGGGTAGCGTGCTTACTGCTGGTCCAAATTCCTGAAAGCTGGGTAATACAATGACTTCATGAGAATGAAAGGAAACTGAACCAGAACAGGCCATTTCAAGCTAAAATACCAGTAATAAATGTATTAATTTGTTCAGTTCACACAAAGAAACATACGTGTTGTATCACAACGATGAGAGACAACCGTAAAGTCATAAATGGTTTGCTCAAAGATTACTGTAGTCGAGAATGAATTTAATCTTCTGTAGGATGAATCAATGGATGGCGAAGACTTTTGATGGCTAACGTGTTAGCTTAATGTGGTCTGTCACAGGAGTAACTTTTACCACAATATTACTCCATATCCAGGCACATGTCACACTTTTTGTGTTCCCTCTGGAGCTTTCCAACATTTTGCCAAAACACCAAGTGGACGGATGAGAGCAGCACCAACAGCTCCAAAGATCCATCCAACTTCCTTTCAGTTCTCTGCTTTCCTCCTATCCAACCCTCTTTATCTTTTTTTTTTGTCCTCCACTCAAAGTAAAAATCTTTCTTGTTTTTCCAGCCAGACAGGTGTCACCATTCTAGACTTCAGAGCACCCAAAATGGTCATTCATCATAACCAAGCAGCGCACCTCATGTCCGAGGAAAATATAGAAATTCCCGTCCTGCAGCTGATGAGCCAGTTGCTCATCTATCCAACTTTTCACTGCAGCCAGGTAGTTATCGCAGCAAGTGAGCCGTTCAGTGAAACAATGGCACATTGAGGGCTGCAGCCGGCGTAAGAGCCAGTCGGTTGGGCATATTAAGTCAGTAAATCTGACAATCATCCCAGCGTGTGGTGGAGCCAGTCAGCGCAGAAGGAAATGCGTGCAGACGTCGAAAAAATAAACATGTTTTTCAGGAAATGTCATTCGACAGCTACGGTGGAATTTTCCTCTGACCCCCCCCCCCCTAAAAAAGACACAAAACAATCCAATCGTTTCTATTTTGGAATTAATATTTAGTGTGTAACATCCTTGTGATGCTGGCTGATTGGTTTAGCTAACATTACACACAAATGAAATCTGTTCATCTACCTTGAAGGGTTCCTGAATGTTGGATTCTTATCAAATCTCAATCGCATTGATTGAACTCGTCATGCAAAGAAGACACTGCATCTTAGCACCTAAAAGCTTAAAGCAACAGATTTCTGTTAATTAATGTTGTCACAATCGTCTTGAACCAACAAAGAAATACAGCACTCTGACTCATTTACCAGTTTGCAGACAAAACCGGTGGTTTGATGCATCCAGGCATTTAAATCCAAATCAATTGTACTTGAGTCTCTGTCTGAACCACACATGTGTCACATTTCCTCTACGGTTGTGTCTACAAACGGTGACAACAGCTACGGTAAGACGAGGCACACAAATATGAAAAAGTGGAACAGCAGGGAGCAGAAGACACACCTACAGTGAAATGTGAAGGTGTCATAATGAAAGCTGTCATCTGGTTGCTGGTAAGACAAGGAGCCAATTATAGAAACTGGGAGGAGGCTTTATGGGTGTGACCAGGATAATTAGGAAAATGACAGCAAAAAGTTTATTGAATAATAAAAAAAAAAAACTAAGTTAGGTGTCTTCAAGAAACTAGATGCTCGCATGTAAGTGCATTTAGTTAATGTTGTGCTTTAATAATTAACAAATACAGTTTACAGTAGAAAACAGAAGACTCTCCCAGCTCATGGAGCTTTAAAACAAACATTCATGAGTCTTTTACCTGAGCTGAGCTTCTTAACACATTTCTCTGAAGCTCCAGCAACCAGTAAAGTCTTTGTTTTGCTGCTCCTTCACAGGTGACATCAGCATAAATGATGAAAAACATGATTTAGATTGTCAGAAAAAACCCAGGTGGGAAAGATTGCTTCCAAAATATGACAAAATAACAAATTCATAACGGGAAAATTATGGGACCCTATGAACATATCTCTTTGTTTTGGGAGATTCTGAAGATTTTCCAATCCTTCACAGCCTACTATTGTCATACCTCCCAGCCATAAATATCCTATAGAAATAGCTAATGTTTCATCTGCTATCTCCTACGGCTTTAGGAAAGATGGATCGACTTTAAAAAAAAAAGAAAAGAAAATTAACACCCTTGTCTTGAAAAGAAAAAAAAAACTTTTCTGGGCTTCAAAAATAAGGATCTGTTGCATTTAATCAACTCATTCAGCTGTCCTAAGAGAGGACCAGACTGTGACCCACTTTCCCTAAAACAAACCTATTGTGTTTTTTTTCTGTTAATGCTCCATTTAAATTCCCACAATAGGAAAGCGTCCAAATTCCACTAGCTGCCTTACAACACTTTACAAGAGTAAAATGATCTTATAGATCTCTGAGTTAATAATGTGGAGAATTAAAATTAAAGTTTTCAACTTACATTGTGAATTTAATGTATACAGCCACAAAAATTTAAATTATAATTATTGAGAGAGGGGCAGGTTTTTCTTCTTCCGGCTCCCTTTTCACTCGTGTATTAACAGGTGTTGTAAGAGCACGTACTCGTGAATTAATGACGAAATCTGTTAAATCGAGTGAATAAACTGATCAATTGGTTGATTGAATGAAGTTCAGGGAGTTTCAAAGAAGTGCTAATCTTGTGGTAAACACATTTCCTTGAATAGAGCCAGACTTCGCTCAATGACAATCAAAAGAATAATGGAGGATTAAGAAAAAGTTGCATGCAGTCTTACAGATCGTGCTTAGATCCAAATACGTCGTTTTCCCCCCTTTGTAACTTGCAACAGGAACTCTGGATGGTGACACAGCTGCTGATGTTCGCAAGATTGAGCCACAAATCGATTATTTTCCATGGATGAGCATCATGTCAACCACTTGGAAACGCACATTTCCAGCAGGACTCCCGGTCACGCAACAACAGCTGGTGTGCTACTGTGGGAAGCAGCAAAGATCAAGCTAGCATCCCAGGTTAGCTGAAATACGTACAGAAACAAGAGCGCAAATGTGTTTAGGAAAGATGGAGGAAATAGGTGGTTGAGGGTGGGTGGAGGAGACACATTTGGCTGCCGACACCCTTGAAGAGTTCAATCATGGGTTAACCTTTAAAGAGCACTGAACGGGTCAGGAGGCAGCAACCTCACTGTAGTAAATAAACGCGTCTGACGCGTCGCTATTCCTTTCTGCCTGGCAACGGTGGATGAATGGATGGATGATGGATTCATAACAGCTCAGTGAGCTGTGAGTGGAGGGGTAAACAATCTGATCAGATTTGACTTCATTCCTTTGGTCTATAAAAACCTAGTACTATGTTTTTTAAAAAACTGATAATGGAGTGAAACAGGAAACCTGTGAGCCTACTCCCTTGAATAAAAAAATCCTCATGAAGTGTAATGTGTGAGAGCCACATTTAAGTTCCTTTGTTCTCATACCAGCTCAGAACTGCTTCCTGTGTGTAAAGTGCACATTTAACTGCACTATTACCAGGATATTTTTAATGATTTACTTCCTCTATAGGAAAACACCTTTCTCTGTTTGTTGGGGTTTAGTTAATTCTGATTAAACTACATGATTAAAACTCTCAATATAAAAATAACTCAGGCGCTTACCAGGAAGTTATGGATGCACAACTCAGAACCAGCTGAACTTGATCTGCAGTTTGAGGAATCTGGTTCAGCCGATGACCAATTGAAAGTGTTTATTAAACGACTATGACGTGTAATGAGGTGAAACGATGCTGTCTTGTAAACAATGGCGTACATAACTCAAATCTTTAACAGTCCAAAGACAGCTGTTTGCTTTGGATTTTACTTTAATTTGGTTATGTATTTTCTGACATACTCATTGTTTTTCCAACCTAGATACAAATTTGGACAATTTGTTTAAATACAACATAGCGCGACCCAACAGCACACCTTCACTGTCCTTGATGCTGACACTATCACACACATACTGGTAGCCAAGGTGCTAAAGGCCACTAAAGCCCCTTGCCCTTTAAGGCTCACTTCAACCGGATAATGTCTGGTTAGGAGACACGCCCAATTTGGGCGTGTCTCCTATGGCAGTTTGTTCCTCTAAGTGGGCATGAATATGGGCAGGAATGCTAATAGGAATGTGGGAACGTGAGCGAGAGGGAGCTGTGGTCGATGCTCCGAAGGTGTCATTTTGTGTGTATACCATTGGACGCTCAGCTTCTCTGAAATCTCTCAGTACATTTGTGTGTTCAGTCTTCAGTCTTCTGCGAGTACCGCTTTCGCTCCTACGGTGACGTAAAGCCACGGGCCGATCAACGAATGCAGTCTGCTGCCAATAAAACCACTTAGGCATAACACCTGGCTAAGTCTGGCTTACAGCACCCTGAGGTGGTTCCAAACAGGGAGGAACCATGGGCCTCCAAATGTAGATGAATCCAGCCATGGTTGACTGGTAAAGACTTGGTTAAAGCTACGCCTGTGAAAAAGGGGCTTAAGAGGGAACGTTGTGCTAACAACATCAACAACAACAAAAAGTGCTTTATTTGCAATCCATACAAGCAATATTCAACAGTAATATCCCAAGCCATTGTTTTTGTATCATTTAGCTGTAAGACAATCCAATGTTTTAATCATTCTAAACTTTTCATGTCCAAAGATCGTAGATAAAGTAGTTTACATCCTTAACCTGTCCTGAAAATAGAAACATACACAGTTTAGAGAAGATATTATCCTAGCACCAACACTTCCACTTCTTGCTGAAACAAGAAGTGGAATTGGACTATTTTTAAATCTTGGCACTTCAAGATAATTTTAATAAAACTAAACCTTTACTGATACGCAATGCTAGACTGAAGGCAATCTGGAAGCTACACTTTGGATGATGGAAGAAGGTGGTTCCAGAGCTGAGTGGGGGAGCAGCTGTGAAGTGGGGGCAATTGATTAGGATTTCTACAATTACCAACAGAGCTGCTGTCACTTACTGGGCGTTTAAGTACCACAGTATCCTTAAAGTATTTGTTTCTTTATTCAAAGTCCAGAAAGTGAAGAACTAATAAACCTACGTGTTATAAAAATAAAAGTATACTGATTTTCTGCAACTAAATTATTGCAGACTCCAAAAATACTAATTGCTATAGGGGTAAATCTAACACTCACAGCAGATCAATATGTGTTTGGGGTCAGTACTAGTAAAACAACTTCATATATAACAACAGAGCTGAAAGACACACAACTATGTAACTAAAGAACAGCCGCAGTCCAAAGTGAACAAAGTACCGTAGAAGCACATTTCAGAATTTGTCCCAAGAACTAAACATGATGATTAAACTTCAATGCTTGAGTGTAGTTATTGCTCATTAAAATCCTTGGCACAAAATTAGAGCTATTACTCACCAATTTTAAGTCAGAACAGTGAACGTTCAAAACACAGAAAATGGTACAAAGTTTTCACAAGGTGGACCAACCTCTGACCTGGAAAGCAAAAGAGAGGGGAGGTCTGGCGTCCAACCTAAAAGAAAGAACCAATCAGAAGCAACAAGGTGCAGGCGGACGTGACATGATTGACCATCCACTTCTTTTTCTAGTTCAGGACAGACAAAGAGGTATTTTCACGCTACTTATTCTAACTCTGTGGTTTCCAACTTATTGTCACATTAAACTCTACCAATGACGATGTCCAATTAAAACTTCTATCACCTTGTATGGCACGTCCATGTCCACAAGAATTAAATAACCACTGACAATTTCACAACACATATAAATTCTTACTGAAATCTAAATTATAAAGAGGAGGACATAAGTGAATTATTTTTTTTTTTACTAATAGCCAAAATTCTAAATGAAAATGCTTTGAAGAAGAAAAAAAAGATAAACAGTGAAAGGAGGAAAACTGACGTGATTTATTGTTCTTTTTTATTTTGCCTGTAGCCTGGTATTTATCTGAATGACACTTTTATATTTACTACATAACAAATGTCATGTGTGACATACATCTCATTTTCAAGATATAACCTCTGGATCATCAAGACTCTAAATCTGATTGTTATAGTTCTGATAAATCCCTGAGACAGAAGGACAATTTCAGGTGTGCTAATGTTAAACAGAAAAATAACCACATAAGAGAAGCAGGTGAGGACATTTTCAAACAGTTTAAAAACACAAGATTATATGGCCCATTTGTGAATTCAAGCTCGAGGCATCAGCTGGTTCTTTTTGCCTCACAGCACTGACAGCAATTTGAAGATTTATGTATTTTTAAAGAGCAGTCTGGTAAAAGGGCTAGCATTAGTGTTACCATGAAATTACAAGAGCTGTCTAGTTCTGTTCAGTTGAATGCACTTCAATTTTGTTGGTTATGCCAAGTTTGTTTAAAAA
The DNA here is from genome assembly GCA_903067095.1 of Girardinus metallicus. Lineage (NCBI taxonomy): Eukaryota > Metazoa > Chordata > Actinopteri > Cyprinodontiformes > Poeciliidae > Girardinus > Girardinus metallicus. The sequence goes on from CAEGAE010078562.1 coordinate 12,049, forward strand.
TTTTACTTTACATCAAAATGTTTCTACACCTTAAAGGCCTTATAATTAGATGAGAATGTTTTCTCCCGCTCTTTGAAGCATTGAGTAAGACCACACTCCCCCCTCACCAACTTACTGCTGCAGTCAGACAGCCTCCGACTGACTTTTCCCCTGCTTACAAGCGAGACAAGGTTACTCCGTCAATCTTATTAAGGTAGCAGTGTTTTGAAATTACACTAGCTACAAGCTGTGTGTTTACAGAGCAGCTGACTGCACACACAAGTCAATTCAAGAGCTAAGCTATAAAGCTCACTTGATTCAAACTAGCAAAGATCAGTATCGGTACTGACCAAATGATTTGTGCCATCTTTAGATTATAACTATGCAATGCTACAGCAATTTAATGGGTAATGCACATGGAGACAGAAAGTATATATACATAATTGTGTATGTGATTTGAGAGTGTTGTAATGTTTTTGGATGCTCACCTAGTGATTTTTGACTATCAATTGTAAACACTGTATACCTGCGGTAAACCTCTGTATACCTGCGGTAAATCAAAATCAACACCAATGACCAAAATAACTTCTGTTTGGAAGTAGCTTGGAAAATGTCTGGGAAGCACAAACCGGCTGTTTAAAAAGTGTCTGAGTGACTGTTTGACTGAAAGAAGAGCAGCCAAAGATATTAGAACCTAGAGCGCCATATACTACCCTGGTCATTTATGGCAAGCACACCCAAAAATAGTAGCACAGCCTTCCCTAGTCTCAGAGCAATTACAGACACAAACAAGAAGTCCTGACCCCTGAACTGGTTGATGTAACGTTTAGGGTGTTTTCACACCTGACAGTCCAGTAGACTTGGTTCCATTGGGAACCAAAACTGCAATATTTACTTCATCTTCAGCTGCTGTCGTTTGCTTGCAAACTGCACTGTGTCAAATCAACCAAACCCTTTAAAACACCTGCTCACCCCCATCGTCTGTACTAGTGCTGTACCAAGAATGACCAAAGGAAATGAAGTTGCACTCAGTATCTTCTGAAGAAGATACTGAGTGCAACTTCTTTCTTCACAAAATGTAAACAAAATGGAGTAGTGTCAGATTTTAGCGGTTGTAGGATTTCTCTTCTGTCGTTGATGAAAGACTACGAGCCATTTCTCACTAACGCTAAACTCGCACATTTGTTTTGGTTGTATTTACCCAGAGTGCCCTGCGCTATCGTCCACTTGCTGCTTTTGGTGGGGTCTCCCGTCCACTTAGCATTCACATATGCATTTGACACTGGTGAACTCCGAGTTCACTTCAACCATTCAGAGACCTACAGGGTTTTCCATAAAAAACCTGCTAAGCAGTGGTAGGACAGTCCATCTGTGAAAAATGTTACAAGTTTCAAAAATTTGGATTTGCATGAGCAGGCATCAAATTTTGGAAATAAAATTTCGATCATCAGGTGCAGGGATGGCGCAACTCAATGCGTCAAGTATAAACCTAGTTTAATCCATCTTCACTGACACTAGCGTACAAAAAAGAAAACCCTATTTAAAATAAACAAACAACAACTAGCCTGGTGGGGGACCAGACTTATAATACACTGGGGAAAACCCTGAGAGCTAGGTTTTTAGGCAGACCAGTGTTTGCTTTTTTTGGTCCACCTCAGAGTTCGATTACACATTCACACTTCCCCAAACAAACCGGACTTAATAGACAAACGGACTGAAGTTTGATTAAAGTGGACTAAATAGAGCTAGTGTGATTGCACACTAAATCTGAGCATGTGCAGTATGTACCTAGAAGCTACTTGGCAACAGGGCACACGCAGCAGCCCAGACATTACACAGAAACAGGCAAACTGACGTTAGCACTCCTGCATCCATTTTTTAAAATCCCTCTGCTGTTTTGACTGGCTGGCCAAGTGGCCCTTTGAATTGGGTTAGGCGAGCTGCGTATCCTTCAGGCTCTCTTGCCAGAGCAAATGTGACAGCAGGGCGTGCTGGGAGGGGAGGGGGCCACCGTCTGAGCTCAGCTTGTGGGGAGGTTGGCTGAGTTTTGCCCTAATATGGACACAGGCCAGGGGGTGGGAGGGTGGGTGGATTTAGGGCAGACTGGGTGGAGAAGGGGAAACCTGCCCAGTGCCACCACAATGGCAGTCTTGCTTCCCGCTGTTGTTTCTCTGATACTTTTAATCCCACCTCATACAGAGTGCGGTCCACCGACCACGGTACAAACACTCGATCCACCCTAGAGAACTCTTTGGGAGTCAGTGCCGAGTCGTGTGTCAGTTCATTTCTGTTGTTGCTCTCAGACAAGCCCCCGCTCAGAAACAATGCAGCATACAGCTCTCTCTCTCACACACACACGCACACACACAGCTACACAGTTGCTTGTGACACTAAAACGAAGGACAGAGCCTCCACCTCCTCCTGGTCCCCACAGCAGCACTCCACTCTGTTAAACTGCTGGCTCGGCATGCCCTTCGCTTCATCCAGCTGGGCCTGGTGCTTCGTTTTTACACTTGCTCAATACAAACTCCCTTCGTCACATCTGGCCTCTGGTGCGACGGGACAAAACTCTCCCAGTGTTTAGTTTGATGAGAAAGGGGTTGTCAATGACCCTAGTGATGAACTCATTGGGCCTCAGTCAACACAGAGACAGAGAAAGTAGGGATAGAGAGATACTGGGAAGGCATTTAAAAAAATGTGATGAGAGAACAATAGCTCAAATCAAGGCAAAAAGTAAGTAGGAAAGCAAAAGAAATGGGCGGATGGTATTTGGAGAAGAGAAGGAGGAGGCAGGATACCACTGGCAGTAGAGAGAAGGACTCTGGGCGTAGAAATTCCTCCTACGTCTCTGTTCAATGCCACTTCTGTTCTGCCAAGTCCGACATGTCAACAGCAGCGCAGATACAAAGGGAGCCATGTTTGCGTGAGACAGGCTCTTGTGTGAAACTTCTGTCAGCATGTGTGTATGGGACAGTATTAAGCAATCGTCACCAAAGAGAACTTTCTCTGAAAGAGATAGGTGGCCAAGTCAGAATCACAGCAGTTCTGAAGTGACCTGTTCATTTTGTGCCCAAAACATTTACTGGCTTCCTAGTAAAGATGCAGGAGCAAAAAATCAGATCTTTAATTGGTAAATGTAACAATTCTGAACAAACTCACTTCTACAAAATAAATAAAACTGAACCTTAGGTCTCGGTTTGATTGAAGTGAATTATGCCGTGGTTGAACCACGGCGGGCCAGAGACATCTCTAAAAGCAGGAAGTGGATTACAGTGCAAGGCATTCTGGGTAAATACAACCCAAACAAAAGCTTGTGATGAACTGCTAAAATCTGACATTTTTATTTACATATTGTGAAGAAAGAAGTTATCTTCTTCCATGGTTTTTGTGTTATTTCCTTCAGTGGTTCTTGGTGCAGAGCCACTACAGGCAAGAGGGGGAACAGGTTTTTCAAAGGGTTTGGTTCATTTTACCGTGAAAGTGAAACGCAACACCTGGAACGTAACAAATGTTGCAATTTTTGTCCCCAATCGAACAGAGTCTACCAACTATTAGATGCCATCTATAGGCCAACAGATTAAGAAGCATTCCAGGGAAATGTCTTTTCTGTCCTACAATCATGATCGCGTTTGTCTGTAAAGTGAAACCATTTCAGCACCATTTCAGCGGTGGGCCTGTTCATCTTCATTAGATTAGTGAATATGTTTTAATTTTCACATGGAATTTTTAAAAACATTGAATTAGTATGTTATATTATTCTAATAATTTCAGGGTGGGTAGTCGTACATTGTTAGATATAGTTTGGTGTGTAATGAATTTCCAAAAGCATGTCAGTTTTAATTAATGAAAGATTTCCTTCCTTTCTTTCAGCCTTTGCCTCAGGTATTTGTTTTGCACTGACATCCCCTCCTCCACTCAGTGTGAGGGGCAATTCTCTGTCTGAAACTGCTGAATAGTGCTTCCAGTAGCCTTCACGTGCCTGACTTATACAATAATATAGATAGTCTGCAAACCTAATAAGACTATTGCAGCAAAAATAGTCCTACTGAAAATTTGGAAAATTTTACCTTCTGTAAAATTTTACCTTCTGTAAAATTTTACCTTCTGTAAATTTTCAGAAGGTAAGGTAACTACCTTACCTTTTACAGAAGGTAAGGTAGTTGAAACTATCAGCTTGACGTACTGCAATGTATTTGAATTTGAATGGAGATTTCTATGTAAAATAAGTTCAACAGTTTAAAACTCAAGAAAATTGTTGCCGAGTTATTATAGAAAATGAACCAAACTGTACATTTAGCGGAGGGCAAATGGAGGTGGTTCTTTTCAAAACAAACCAAGTCACAACTTTCCACAAACACTGGCTCTACTGTTGGATCACTATAATCACCACTTTTTTTTCTTTTTTAAACACACACACACACACACCCACGCATGCACACGCACACACACACAAATGCAGCTTTTGGGGTGGCCATTGTGATTTTAGCATCCCTGCCTGGGTGGTTACCAACACTTAGTTACAAAATGAGGTGCTTGCACAAGGTGCAAACAGCACACAATGTGAGAGAAAAGGAACCTGGACGGCAGAGAACTAGTAGTGCTTTCAGGCATGTTCAGTGTTAGACTAGTATCACATTAAATTAAGAATCAGTCCAGGAACCACTCCCTATAAATCCTAATCATCAAACAGATTAATTTTAATTAGGTTCTGCATAGAAGCAATAGCCTTGCACAATTGCCTCACAAAGAATTAGTTTCAAAACTGTGTGCCCAACCCAATCTGTTGTCATATTGTTCTGTCTTATGTCTTGCTAAAGTGTGACGGGTGTCCCGAATGTCATAATATTACTGAGTAATTAGGCTGCAATAAACAATAAAGAACCCATTTCTAGGTTGATGTAGCTGTAGACATGCAGAATAAATGCAAAAAGAAAAAGAAACTTAAAAACTCAAGACCTTTTTTTTTTTTGAGTGACAACTAACCAAAAATAGTAACACAGAACAAGCCGATTATTTCTGTCAACTACTGGAGCTAAAATTTGACGCAAATTATTGCATATTTGCGTCTCTCACCATTGTGTAGCGGTGATAAACACAGAAGTGGAAATCACAAAGCAGAAGTGACACACCTTCTGCTGTTCAAGCAGCACACAGCAAGACTTGAAAGCAAAAACTGTGGCGTGCAGCACTGACTTTTTGGGCATGACAGAAATGCAAAGAATGAACAGATAAGCATAGCTCAAATCCAGATTACAGTCTAATCAAGCTTTTCGTCCTGTGGCTTTCCAAGTTTCCAGTGTCCCAGAAAGCATGATGCTCTGGGCATTTCTATGTAAACTGCCAAAGAAAGAGGTTCGCACAGATCAAATGGGCATATGGAGAACTTTCCTGCCGCCAGTATTAGCTCTCTCTAACATGTTGTAGAGATGGCGAGTCGAGTTTGTAAACATTGACTTAAACTGGCATTTTAATGGAAATGTGACTTTTAAATCTTCTACATCTAGTGGATTTTTCTCAACACCTCATCACCCAGTCTGAACCAAAAGGCAACAAAGTAAAAAAAAAAAAAAAAAGAGAAACAGGTAAACTTTCTGGATTGAAAACATGTTGTCATGGCAACGCCAACACATTTTCAGCTGTTTTATTTCCCCTTTCGCCTGGTCGGGTCGCCTCGTTTCACCACAGCTATTTTCTGGCTTTAGATTTTAAATGTTGGCTGTCTATAGAAACAGTGACACTTACACTCAATGCAGTTTATTTTCACTCCTTGTGTTGCATTCATGATATCAGATATCAGCTATCAGCTATTTAGATAACTTATGGGTTTACATCTCGCAGTGCGACTGAATGCGTTCATTTTTTAACGTGTTATTTTTCTCGTAACAATAAATCAAAATCAATGTGTTAATGTCACAGCTCTAGTTCAGAACAGCACATTCATATTAGCTGTAGCTTCATAGCCACCAACCACAGGGATGTCTCAGAAACTGTGTAAGAAATAACTTTTTTTAATCATTTCACAACTAAATAAACATGTGCCTCATTTTTCTAAATAAAAGCACGTCCTGTGCTGATTTCACTCAATACGTTGTAGTAAAAAAAAAACAAAAAAGACAAAAACAAAAACAATGTACAGTAGTTGTTGAGCAATTTGGTTAATTAGATTAATGTTTAATTATTTAAATTGGCCCCAATCAACTTAAATTTGAAGGATCAGGCTTTGGGTGTGAAGTGTTATATTTATCATCTTCTTTGACAAAAAGAAAAACGAAAGTGGTATCGGCAGATCGGCCAGAAAACTGCAATCGGTGCACCCCTGTTAATTTGTGTCGAGTTCTCCACAATAAAAGCCCTTGACGTTTGATTCAATTAAAAACATATATATTGCCAGAGATTTGACACATTGCTATTTTTCTTCTTAATGTAATTGAGTATTAAACTTTCCAACTGAGCCAATATAGCCTCGCTCCAATTTTTAAATTAAGTTATATGTTGAATAAAATGTTGATGTGTAAACTACAGCAATGCAGTGTTGCGTGTAGACTAGACGAGAGGGCAAAGTGGCAAGTCAAAAAAACAACAACATTCTTTCAAAATTATTATCATAAAAAGGAGAAATGCATTAACAGCGGAGAGGTGAGCTACACCTAACAAACAGAACCCAGAGCCGCCAGGCAGAGTTTATCAAAGCCGTACAGCAGACTCACAGAGAGCGGCCGCCGACCTGACAGGATGTGAGCATAAAAAGTGAAACGTGAGTGGGAAGTGTGCAGGGTCACAAGGCAGCACAGTTGTACACACTTGTTCTCAGTGACAAATAAAGCGGCAGGCAGACGGCTAGTTTGGGGTAAAACAGGAAGCTTGGGGCTGGTATTTCACAGCGACGCAGCCTTGGTCCACGACAGACAAATAACTCATTATTTTGAGGGTAATAAAAAAAAAAAAAACCAGGAGGCTGTGAAACATTAATGCTGGTGAACGTTGAACCTTCGGGGGTTTTAAGTGGTAAAAACATTTTTAAGCTTTTAAGACAATAAGCTTGTTCTTCCAACTAGGATTTTTGTTAAAAATAAATAATTAAAAGGATGAAAGGGCTCGTGAAGGCGGCGAGCTTTTCTATTGGAGGGTGACAACCTTGAATGAATGGTTATGTGGACTTCCAGTCAAAGCAGAGAAGTGAGACACAGATACAAAGCTGCCTCTACTCTTTGTGTTGGCAGAGCTGGAGCTTTTGAAGCTAATGCAGTCTCTAAAGTATAAGCCATTTCTGAAATAGCTTTGATTTTAGAAAAAATTTAATGAAATAATTCATGGTGATCCTTCTAGGCCACTCCTAGACAGTGTAAAATTGTTTTTCACACTTTTTCTGGATTGTGTCTGTTACACACCCACAAAAGCTGTTAGCGGCTCTCCAGTGAGGGTGTTACATTTTTTTTCCCCCCCTTGTCCAGCCCAGATGGCAGCGTTGGCTGAGTCAGCAGCAATCGCTGGGCAATATACAACTGGGCCGATTAGAAGCTGATAAGGCCACGAGAGGCAGCACATCAGAGGAATTCAGGGACGTGCTGAAGTTCGCTAAAACGTTGCAAGTCCAGTAGATTTTCCCACACTGTGTGACGTTTCAGCCGCAAAGTGTATTTTATTGGGATTTGATGTGACGGGACAACAGCAGCGTATATTTGTGAAGTGGAAAACAAAAGGACACATTTTGGGTTTTTAAAAAATAAGTAAATAAAATATTCCCAAGTGATGATTTAAATTTGTCTTCCACTCCCTGAGCCAAACCTTTGTACAATCATGTCTGGTTTTAAGAGGACAAAAAGGTGACAACCATCTGCAAATATTCATTTTTCATGTCTTGTCACAGATTCTCAGCTGGATTCAGGTCTTGACTTTGACTGGGCCATTCTGACACATTAATCTGAATTCATCCCTGCAGGAGCAAAGCCTGCCAGCAGCATGACACAGCCACCACCGTGTTTCACCATGGAGGTGGTGCGTTTCACTTCTAGATTTTTACTAAACAGAGATTTCTATGCATGTTCTTGAGCTGTCTGGTTGTCATGGTGATGTTAGTTTAATGTGCAGCGGCAGGTCTGTGGGGGCCTCAGTCGTACTGAGAGGTTACCCACAGTTTTGGATCCTGTTATTGGAAACCACTGGATTTTATTTGGGGTTGTCAAACAGTTTATTGAACTTTGAGAATGTGTTCTTGCATTGTTATGCCATTTCCATTATATTAAACACATGAAATTTAATAATTGTAATATGATCTGATGTGGACAAGTTGAAGGGGTATGAATACTACAACTCTAGCAGTTTGTTTAGTTTAAATTCGGTCTTGACGGGTGCTGTGGTGGCGCGGCCCACGTGTTGAGGCCTTGGTCCTCGTGGCGGTGGTCACAGGTTCGATTCCCGGCCTGGTGACGTTTGCCGCATGTCTTCCCCCTCTCTCCTGTCAAATTACTTTCAAATAAAGGCCACTATAGCCAACAAAACCTTAAAAAAAAAATAAAAAATTCGGTCTTGACTTTAAAGGCTGCATACCATTTTTTCTAGGGATGCACCGATTGCAATTTTCTGGCCGATCACTGATCTTTAAAAAAGCCTGGTCGGTTTCACATAAATATCGGCCGTTTACTTAATATTAAGGTCAATTTATCGGTCAGTCGATTATCAGCGCATACCTTTGTTTTTCATAATACTCACAAAAACAAGTTAAGGAGGAAAAACAACCTGTAAAATTAGGAAAAAAAGCAAAGTTTGCATCAAAAAATAAATATTCTGAACCTACAGTGAACACATGCTGAATGAACTTGCCAAATACTGAAACTGGCAGAATTTGATTTATTTTATTTGATTAGGACAGTGCACATTCATGGCAGTGTAAATATACCGGAATTAGCTTTTTTTTTCATTTTTATTTTTTTATTTCTTTTAAAAAAACACATTTGACAATGTGTTCTCAAAGGTCTACAAGTCAGCAGACCTGTCAAAAAACACATTTTCCTGGCTAATATATTGTCCCAGAAGTTATTGCAACAAATGATAATATTGCTTTGAGACTTTTTTCAAGTAATATAATGGTAATGGCATAATAATGCAAGAACATATTCTCAAAAGCCAATAAACTTCAAATTCTAATGAAGATTCATCACTGGAGCTGGAAGACATTTTATATTTTATAAAAGACATTTTATAACAGCAAAAAAGCAACAAGCAAAATGGATTATGAAGTCTGTAAAAAAAAAACTGTCCTTCAAAGAAGAGCAAGTTGAGACAAATCACAACGGACTGAAGACTTAAAAAAAAAAAAAAGAAACATTGCAAATGGAAATTATTGAGCTCATTTCAATCTATCACCCAATTAATTGATTTACGGTTTATTTCTACAAATCACCAAGAACAAAAAACAAAACTAAAAAAAAAAAAAAAAATCACCTTGATATAGGCAACAAAAGAGGACTCTGGTTTATTGAGGCGTTGAGCTGCTTATTCTACATAAATCTTTTGGTTTCACTTGTATCATCTGGTCCTCCCACCGTGAGACCTCAACTGCAGCATCATACTGTATCTGTTGACACACAGCTGGACTTCTGCAAATGAAAACTGCTGCTTCCAGCAGTTTCAATTAAAAGTTTAGGAACAGCTTCATTGCAAACATCACCTTTCTCCTTCCAGCTCCGTTGGCAGTCTACAGTAGCAGATTTCAGTAGTTAGATGCCTTCTTTGTAATCTGAACCAAATAGCTGCAGCCAAAGCATTTTCCCACCTCAAAGGGAAGCATCAACACTGGCTTGCTGGCCTTGTGTCAGGTGCAGAAATTAAGAGTAAAATCATTCCTTTCTTTGTCAGATCTGCAATTTGTTCCTTTTCTTTCTTTTTTCGTTTTTTGTTTTAAAGCGCCAGTCAGTCTTAAAATACTACAAGATTCATTGCGCTGCAACACAAAGGCTTTCCTGTGCACCAGACTCAGGCAGGTTAAAGCCACAAGGCGAAAAATGCCACCATAATAAACGGTGCGCTCGAGACCATATCCTGTTTTTCTGCAACAAGAAGAAAAGTTTGCACAGTCACATACAAAATGCAATCTTCTGAGACACACACACACACACACACACACACACACACACACGCAAACACATGTTGTGTTCAGGTCCTGCCAAAGCAAACTTGTAAATGACATGCTCTTGCTTGTTTGAATGGTCCCCCACCGGCTGCTCCACGCTGCATCAGTAGAACGCTGTAAGCGCTGCCTATGGGTCCCCAGTGTCCATGTAAATGCCAAGAGACACAACTAGGCTAATCTGTCCAACGAACATGCAAAACAAGACGACGCGTTCCAGCGGAGATCAGGATTCATCCACGCCGGCTATTGTTCTGCATGTTCAACAGCACCTTGAGTTCAGTTGGCGTGCCAGGCATGCTGCGAATACACCCTGCAAGCCCTATTCTGACTGGAACACACGCGCACACACCCATGTGGGAAAACACACTCATACTTTTGTTGCTACTGGGGAGTGCAGCTGTTGCTGTATGTCCTCTTGAACAAAAGAGCGCCAGTTCAGGCCACTGAAACCAATCAGAAGGCACCAGTTTTTTGGTTAAGCACCCATCCAGTCTGCAGTTCAAAGTTTCCATGTGACCTAGTTCTCGTACAAGCAACAGGGCTGACTTGAAGGAGTTTATTTTCATCACCTCAGACACAAAACAAAGTGGTGCAAGACTGACTAAACTAGTCCCAGAGTTGATGACAGCAGCTAAGGTAAAGAGTTGGTAGCTCCTGCTACACTAAAGTGAAGCTGTACATAGGTTTTGTTCTGATTTATGACATTGACATAGTCCAGCAGTGCAAAGTACTTCACTATAAACCACCTGCCTGTGAAAATATGATGCTATGCTGTCAGGTTGAGGCTGTAAAACAGTTACTAAACCCTTATAAGTTACTGCGCACTCGAATCCCAAAGATTTTCCCACGGCGACTAATTCAGCCAGTCGTAACAAAGCTGTATATAGCTGGCCAAATGTTTCCATAAAAAGGAAAATAGAGGAGAAAAGTGGAATTTAGCCGAAGAGTAACAAGCTAAGTTTGCGGGCTAGCTGCTAGCAGCGCTGCTGTTTAATAGAGAGAGAAAGAGGTTCAAAATGGACACGTAACGGGATGAATACCGGGTCATTTCATATTTTAACCGCGACATAATTATACAGCATAAAAAAACTCCTCCATATATTTAGTACTGAAAGTTGCCTAGCATTGTTAGCGCTTCCTCCCTGCGGTAACCCATCTTCTGCGAGCCCGTTTGACAGTCACTGATTTCACAGGGAAAGACAACTTGGTTCTAACTCAAGTCAAGCGAAAGCCCTGGGAACATGAAAATATAGGGTGAACTCACCTGTTGGTGTTGGTCCCACTGGGTAGTATTTTCGTTGAAGTAGGCAGAGAAGCGTGGAGTGGTCTGGTTTAGTTTAGGAAGTTCACACTTTTCACACACACACACACAATCACACGCGCGCGCACGCACACCGACCTTTCCAACTCAGTGTGTCCCCAACAGCAACAGACAACAACTGACTGAGAATCCTCCCCTCCCTCTGCTGGGCCACCGCGAGACAACTAAATCCCGCCTCCTCATCTCTGATTGGTCAAATTTGGGGACAGGGCAAAATGGGCCAATTAAAATGAGTTTTTCACTTTCTTTGCCCAATGGCTATACATTAAATCATGTCCTTACTGGAGTGCTGTGAAGAGCTTCATGGGCTTCTTAAATAAATCAGAAGAATTTAGAATAAAATATAATCATTTTTAATGATAATAGTTATATGTCCTCTATCTCAGGTGACAAATTACGCTGTTATTTACATTCACCTAAATAAAAAAAATGTCTGCACACAAAAACTCCAACATTCCCTGAGGGTTTTTTTCATAGATTTTTTTGATGAAGTTAATGTTTTTACACTAAAACAATGTCAAAACAGAAAAGTTTTAGTTATTTGTTTCGTTTACTCCTCGTACTTCTTCCTGTTTTACAGGTTTGTAAGTATTTCTATGCTGCTTTTTTCTGTTATATAACATACATTGATAAATTTCCAAATTTTCCAATATACATATTGTGGCGGATACAACGTATATATTTCACACCCGAATGTATGCTCTTATCGTGAAGGGGAGAAGGTGAGGTGAGACACAAAGGTTGTCTTTCATTCTATTTTTGGTTTTGGTTGGAAGACATTGAATATAAAACAAGACTCAAATTACTTTTGAGTCTTGCACATCACTGCCTTCCACAGGTGTTTGTGCAAAGGACCTAATGTCTGTCGAGTATGTATTTATCTGCCATGACTCACACCGCCCCCCACTTCAGCCTCCTTATGATGGTCCATTCTGTGTTTTGGAGAGAGGACCTAAGGATTTTTTGGTGGTGTTGAGGGGTAATCAAGAGAGTATTTTGGTGGACCGTTTGAAGCCAGCTCATGTGTTTCCCGGGGACCCAGTTGAGTTGGCTCAGCCACCTCGCCGTGGTCGTCCCCCAGTTTCTTTATCCACTCTTCCGGGTCCTTAACTTACACCTGGTTTGTCCCCCTCAGGTGGACAGTTCAGTAACAGTCAATCTGGAGAGTCTCTTTCAATTTCAGCCCCTGTTCCTGTGAAAAGAATCCGTGGTGGCCAACTTATTAAACTCCCTACTTGTTACCGTTAGGTGTTTCAATTGTTTTGTTTGTTGCTGCTGTTTAGATTTTTCTTTGTGTGTGTTCTCTTTTATATACTTGTGATGTTGTTTCACATGTTATGTGTTTTTGTGTTTGTGACATTCTGTGTGTTCAGGGTGGCCCTGTGTGGCGGATACAATGTATATATTTCACAATGTATATATGATTAATGTACTCTTCTCATATTATAAATAACAGCTTATTATCTATCAAAGCAAGAATTGAACAAATAAAGATTCGATTTATGGTTTTTATAAAGACAGTAAAGTTTTTGCATATTTCCCATTTAAATCCACTTTAATTAGTGTATGCATTCAAATTGGATGATGAAAAATGTAAAAAAATTTAATGAAATACCTTTTTGTTGAAGGACTAAATAAAAAACAAAAACCTTCAATCTTTGGAGTTGAAAAGGAAGGATTTCGTTATGAAGCAACGAACAGCTTTATCTGATACTGTCAAAACCTGCCACCTGGCGGTGAGTCACTGTTATTGCCATGTCTGCCACTGCAGCAGTGCGTTCAGCTCACACTGCAGCGAGATTAGGAGGAAAAAGTGTTTTGATCACGCCTTCCATTCACTTTGCAAACAGATGGCTGCAGGCGGTTCGAGCAAACACACTGCGAGAATAAATACTTTATCACAGCAAGTGGAAGATTTAAATCTCCTAACTGTTTTCCACCCAGACAGATGGGTGGAAAACAGTGATTAAATATTGCTTCAGCCAGAAAATATGGACATTCTACTATTTATATTTTTAAGTTTAGGTTGCAGGTATAAATCTCTCCCTTGTTGTTGTGAGTGAACTATCTCGTCTCCACTGATTTATGCTAACACAACAGAGAATCACCGACATAATGAAAAATAATGATGACGCATGTCAAGCCTATTTTGGACACAGCTGAATATATTTCAAAGCAAACATGTCCATCTGAGTGATCGGTATTAACGTCTATCTTAAGTCATACATTAATTATATGCTAATATTATATTCTACTATTTTAAAATCAACGTCAAGATCCCATTGTTCATGTTTATTTTTTTCAATCTACACAAAATATATATATTTTTAAATCTATCTGTTACTCAACATGCATTAAGAAGCTCAACCTCTAGGTGGCAGCAGCTCACTCTCGTGAGCCTGACTCAAACTTTGCCAAGGGAATCCGGCATAATGTAAACAATCTCACCTTGATTTCACTCTGGGGGTGTTGATGACATTACTGTATTCCTGCTGTTTGGTTTGTATTTTATTTTGAAATGTTTCTCGCTGCATCACTAGCATGGAATCCTATTTGATGAGATGTTGGGGTTGGAGTTGACAGCAAATACTGACGGATTGTCCCTGTTACACCAGGATGTTAATATCAGACAGGAGGCAGAATCATCTTTCAGTAGTTTTAGTAGATACAGGAAATGTTGACTTATCTGCCTACCTACCTACCCACTCGTTCCGCGTACATTCAGGCACTTCTGTTTTTTTTTTTGCTTTTTTTTGTGTGTGTGTTTCTTTTAGCTTGAAACAAAAAATGAAAAAAACAAAAACACGTTAGCTTTTTAGTTTCTCGCTTATTAAACCAAAATGAAAAATTGGATAGCAAACCGGTACTCGGACTCAGAATTAGGATTTTGTTGCGAGGAACTGCAACCTCGTAGTGTTAAAAGTAATAATAACTCCAAAAATGTTTTATCTAAATGGAGCAATAACAGTCAAAATTTCGGGATTGTTCTGCTTTTTGGGCACAAAAACGTTAAGACATTGGCGCGGTGGCACGCGCGACCCATACTCTACGTGGCCGTCTCTCAAATGCTTCCCCAGTCACCTTCCTGTCACATAAAGGCCATTGGAGCCTAAAACATGTGAAGGAGAGCAACTGTTTTGGGTTTCAGACATTTTCAATTCAAGTTATGCGAGCAATTACAACAAACGAGCTAGCAAAGTCTTGCGTTACAAATATTCGGCAACTACATACTTAAGATGCTAATTCGTAAATGACGGCATGACTTGCATGTCAAGTTTTGAACTTCATTTCAGACCTAACGTGAATAAACACAAACTAGTTTACATAGAGCTATAAACTTGATTCAGAATACTTGGGTGGGGAGCTATGAACATTTATGAATTCGTATTATGTTGGGTGAACTGGATTTACAGCTGGTTTTTGTGAAGGGGCAAGTGGCAGAACTCCTAAATTAAATGTCCTAATTCATATCATTCAAGCATCTTCAAAGAGTTGATGGTGATGCTGTGGGCAGAAAAGGATCTCCAGTAGCAGTCAATCTTGCAAAAAATGTACAGAAGCCTCAGACTGAAGGCAAACCATATTTTACATTTTCAATAACCACTTAACACTGTGGGCTACTTTGTATTGGTTAAGGTAATAAAAAATCTCAATAAAACGCTTTAAAGTTTGTGGTTGCCATATCACAATATGAAAACCTTAGAAAAGCACTGCAATTCAGTTTACTAATTTAGCACCAGTTAACAACAGTCATTTTATGTTCCTTCATTTGTATCCTGCATGCAGGTTAGCTGAACTCTCTCACCGCAGAGTTTCAATGTTTTAACAGATGAAGGTCAAACGTTTGGGATTGTTTAGGTAAAAGTAGCAAGACCTTTCCTTGAAAAACATAATGCATCTTTCATTTGGCATCAGGGATGCCTTCACAGATGTAGGAATTATTAATGATGTGACAGCAAACACAGAAAACATCATTATATGGTGATGAATAAGTAATTATTAGTAATTAAGCACAATCTCAAGTAAGTGGCAGGGCGTGGGGGGGTGAGACAGGGAAGATGTGGAGATGATAATCTTGCCTTCTTGTTTGTTGAGGTTTAGAGATGTAAGAATTAGCAAAAGGTAGTGATCACATTTTTTATAACCCAGAAACATTACATTGGATTCTGACTGACCTTATCATTGGTAGATATTTTATTATGTTCTCCTGTGCTATGTTTTTTCAATTACCTGTAAGGAAAGACGTATATTGCATTTTTTTTTTTATAGCTGCTTTACACAGCTTTTCAACTCTCATACCTCACAACGGCCTCATTTCAGTAGCTGTGGTCTACCCATCACAGCGGTAGATTATGAAAAGGAAATCAAAAGTGAGAGCTGAGCAAGGTCAGTGGTGGCCCTAAGCAAGGACACCCAAACCTTGGCTACCGTCTGTGCTAATCTACTCCCCGGATGGGGATTGAAATAAGCTTAATGTGGACGACTTTGTTGTTGTTAGCCAAAGATGACTTCAGGCCTCCCCCCCTCCACCTCCCACCTCTAATAATATTAACATTGAAACCCTGGATGTGAGAGCAAATACAAAGACAAAATCCAATGTTGGCGCTCCCTTGTAAGTTTGCCTTTGTTACCAGGCGGATCAGAAAACCACTCTTTCATCTGCTGATGTCCACGCTTGGCTAAAGGCCAGGGTGCTGTGCTAATCACAACGTAAACTTGTCTTGATCTCCGTTACAAAATTTGCATGTGAATAACTTTGCAAAAGTATTCACACCCCCTGTACTTTTTCAAGTCTGTCAGGGATTCAGTTTATTTTATGTGACGGAGTCAACACTGCTGCATTGTGAAGGGGAAGGAGACTAATGTGTCGTTTTCAAAATGATTTTACAAAGGAAAATATAAGAAGAGATACAAAAGATATACAAAATGTGAATTTTCAACAGATGACTTGAGTAGCATTACGCTAACAATCAACCTGCACTGATCTGAACTCCCTTTTGTAATGTTACAAGTGTTTTTTTTGTGTGTAAATGAGAGTCATTCTTATTGTTAGGGCTGCACAATACTAGAAAATCTAGTGGTGGCAATAATATCAGTAAATATTACGATAACATCGGTTTCCATATTTCTTCTTTCCTCTCTTCCTCATCTGGGGGTTTCCAACAATTTGACCCTTAGCATCGGTATCCAGTGTGAGCATCCAGTGCACTGAAACTGACTAAACATGACGTCAGCATTAAACATGCAAGTTCATAACACTTTGAATACATTAGCCAACAATTGTTGTGCTCCAAACAGTTCTTTTCAATAAGAAAATTGCATAAACTGATATTACGCTGATGATATATCTGCAATGTATTGTGCAGCCTTACCCCTAAAATAATTGTAGTACTTACTGAATGCGAGTTACGATTTTAATTTGTAAAAGATGTTAGAAAAAAAAACTTAAAATTATATGAAATGCAGTTTTACTGTGAAAAAAAAATGTGATAGAGAATGAATACTTCTGTAAAGGCCTGTGTATGGTTCAGCAGCCACACTGTGTCATCAAGACGTCCGGGCCACAGTAAATTCCTTGTTCCTCCTTTCACTGTTTCTTGGAGATTTTAAAAAGCGTGGAAAACGGTGAGTAATATGTCAACATTTACATCTGGGCGAGTCAGAATCTAGAAGGTGCCCAGACAGATGTGACGATGCGCAGTTTCTAAATGTCATCAGTGTAGTTTGATGAAAAGTCTTTTTGTCTCCCTGAGGAACAGGAACTGTTTCCTCCCAACTCGCCTGCAGAGAGGACAGAATTTACTGAACACATTTAGCTCTTAAGTTTTTGGTCTTTTCGTACTTTCTTTTTGTGTTTGCTCTGACAGTGGAGCCATGAGCTTAATCAAAGCAGAACTGGTATTGTCTAAATGTTTAGAGTGACATAACGCATCGATCAAGCTTTCAGTTTGTGATGGTCTTAAAGGGGCAGCATTATGTAAAATCGACTTCCTGAAGACGAGGTTTCATAAAGAGCAGGAGCTGTTAAAGGGACAGAGGCACAATTTTAAGGCGTTAAATAACAAGGTAAAATGAATTTTAAGTCACATTTGATAGATTTTTTTTTAACAACTGAGGTTAACATAGTTGCATGATTGAGCTATAAAATGGCACTGTGTGCCTGGAAAACACATAATACTGCCCCTTTAATGGGTCATATGGCTCTCCACCCAGGGCTTCCATTTGTTGGGGCATAGCAAGAGAAGAAAAGCCTTGTGTTGCACTCAGTGTTTAAATGGAAAGAGTCTCCGAGCTGGATTGATGAATATTCAGTACTTATTAAACAAATCATATTGCAAACACTTTACCACCATCCAGTAGTCTGAGTTATGCCCTTTGATTTCCACATGCTAAACGCCGACATTTAGATCTTTTGTAAGTACCGCATTCAAATGACCAATTTCTATTTGACTTGCTACGCGTTTGACACCAAAATCAAGAGAAAAGGTTTTTTATGTTTTAAGGTATTCTTTAAGAAGATAGCTTGAGATTTTATTAAACCGTTACGACATTTGTGAATCCTCTGAAATGGATGGAAGCTGTTTGGATTTGATCCCCGCCACTAGACCAGACCAAGTGCTCCCAAGTGCCCTGCTGTCGTGCCTTGCTAATAGGCTTCTGTTTTCTGAGCGTGCCGACCAGCTGCACATTCACATCCATGTTGACATTAAACAGCAAACAGCCGTTCTCTGATCTGCCAGACTGCACAGACTTTTGGAGCTCTCGTTGGATCTTTCTTGGTATTTAATGTAATTTTCTAGGCCACAACCTTTCTTCTCGAACTCCACACCCGAATCTCTGTCGCCTCCTGCTTATTATTTTTTACTTCCTAAATCCATGGTGAGCCCTTGGAGACTAATTTGATAAAAAAAAATAAATAAAAAAAAAAAAACAACAAAAAACAGCTTCATACAAGGAAATCTTAAAAAAAAGAATACGCGGATAATAGCATCCGCATCATTTTTAAAGATGTGCCAACTCAAATAAAGAGGTTCAATTCTAACTACAACTTAGATCCCTAACTTCAACCTCTTGTATTAAAAAGACACACAAATAAAAATGAAATTATGCCGAATCTATAGCAACCACAACTGATGTGCCATGCAAATAATTTGTATTTACAATGTGACTTTGAAATCACTTTTTGTTGTTTTGTGTTTTGAATCACCACTTACCTAACCCAAAATACGACCAAATGGCTGAGTTCTGACAATAACCCACGATTTTTACTATACGCAAAAATTAGATAATAAAAATCACTTTCAAAATATTGTGGCTAATAGTGGCTATAGGTTTAGCCATAGTTCCACCCACAGGCTAGAGCACAATCTCAAGAAGAGTTTAGCCAGAAGTTGATGTTTGAAAGAACCATAAACTGCTTCCTGCGTAGCTTAGCAGAGCCGCTGTATTCAATCATAAAACATCCTAATAATGTTCCCTGCTGAACACCAAGCACAACAAATGAGAGAAACATTTAGCTGAAGCAACACCTTCAGTTAAAATAGAAATGAAAGCTTTAGGTAGGATTGTTTTATTTTAGCAAAAGAAAGTAACTGGTGATTTTTAGATTGGACCTACTGTTGAACACTAAATAGACAAACTAATATGCTAGATTTAAATTTGAGTAATTTCAGTGACTCATATATGTAACACCCTCCATAACTCACACATAGAAATGTAAGAAGACTGAAACAGTGAGAATATATATGATGAAAGGTTTGTGTAGGCAAACTCGCGAGGAAAGAAGGCAAATAATGGACTCTAGAAGAAAACAGTAGCGGGGGGACAGGAGGGGATGGGAAATCAACCCAATGCACCACTGAGTTATTGTGTACCCACATTTCAGACTCTATCATCAGATTAGCGTCAGATGTTGGGCGCTAGGAGTGTGGGGAGATAAGCATTTCTTATTTGCCTTGAAAATGAAAGTGTGTACTCATCTTGGAGTCCAGTTTGTATACCTGGGATGAAAAGTTGTTTCACAAATCAGGAGATAATAATAATACAT
>CAEGAE010078563.1:0-30008 GCA_903067095.1 Girardinus metallicus
TATATATATATATATATATATATATATATAAAACCTCCTGGTTATTCCATCAAATATAGATTTTTGAACCCTTCCTGAGCTAAAACATTAGTATTGTTGTTTCTAAATGAATATGAGCTTGTTTTTTTTGCTTGGAATTTCGGAGACATGTTGTCAGTAGTTCATAGAGTAAAAGAACAATGTTCATTTTACTCAAACATATACCTATGAAGAGTAAAATCAGAGAAACTGATCATTTTATATATGTATATACAATTATTTATTTTTATTCCCCCTTACCTAATAATAAACTTGACAATCTTCTGCGCATGAATAATATTTTGTTAAAATAAAAATAACTCCTTTTTACTAAAGAATATCACACAGTTTTTTGTCTTTCCTTTGATGTCCTGTAAAGCACAAGGCTATGAACATATAAATAAAATTGCCTTATATTGCCTCCTACCTTGTTTGAATAGCTTAATGAATTATTTAACTTCATGGTGAATTCAAGAAAGCATATAAACAAAACAGGACAATAAGAGCTGAAATGATGCAAAACTACTAAAGGTCGCTTTAAACATTGAATTTCAAGATTATTTATAAAACAGCAAAACAAACTAAGCCACGGCTTTGTTTGTTTTAATAGTGCAGATTTCTCGACTCCACAGGACCAAAATGTCAATAAATGATGGCGATAGTATAAGTAAAGTCCAATAATGGACTTTACTTATAATGGCAGGAAATTGAGGGACAGCGTGAACTAAACGAATGTGAAAGTCAGGAGCATTGTCATTAAAAGACACATAATGATGAGTAAGGCGGGAGAAGAGAAAAGAGGAGGTGGATGAGTCAGGTTTGGAAGGAAAAGTGAGCATCCATTAGTTTTCACTAAAGCAGGAGAAGAGAGGTGATTAAGGGACGGCTTTTAGGATTAGAGCATCATGGCTGTGATTTCATGCAAAGTCAATATCACCTCAATCCACTCAACTGCTTACACAACTACCTCCATGATCAAAAGCAACACAAATACAAATATATATATAAAGGAGACTGCAAAAATGTGTGCTAAATGTTACTTATATGTGTCGGAGAGGTGAAAAGGAGGCCTTACCAGGATGAAGAGGCCTTGGTTGGCCATCTTTTGGTGCTCAGGACTGGTCGAGAACACAGACAACACAAAGCAGCTGAACACCAGCAGGAAACTGAAACACACATATTTTGCTAATTAAGTTACAGATTTTTTTAAGCAGCACTTTGATGTATAATCAGGCATAAGTTACATGTTTGAACACATACAACAGGGCTCTCAGGTCAAATGAGCTGAATAAAACTTACTAAAATATGCAGGCTTCACTTTCTGTGTCAGTGACCAATAAAAAATACCACACAGTTTGACAAAAGCATTTACTGTGTCTACGGTTATGATTGAATCCTAGATTGGATTAATGGACTCTTAAGAATCACAGTTGTCCAATAATGTGTAATACGTTTATGTACATAGGAAAGATGTCACAAAAAACACACAGGATTTCTTTAACACTAATGAGTTAAAGAAATTATTGATTCATAACTTTACACAAACATAAAACATTGTGACAACATTTATTGAAACTGCAACAAAGTTTCATGGTGATAAATACATTTTCCGTCCTTATTAAAGATCACATTTTGCCACTATCTGGTTTTCAGAGAGTGAACAGACGTGGTTAATAATGTTCATCATTCGACAGAAAAGCAGGCTACATGAATTCCTGCTGATCAACTCAGAAAACTGAACTGAGAGCAACAAGCCAAAAGGCTTTTGAGACTATTTCAGTTCTTGTGTTGATTAGTTATGACATATTGTTGTTGCATCTCAAAATAAGCCTTTAGAAAATGTTACTGTTGTGAAACGGTCGTTTTAAGTAAGGCGACAACCTAAGTTTGAAAAAAAAAAATTACAGTCCCACTCCAGCTTCAGTGCTGCACTAAAATAAAACCACATAAATAGTGAATAACTGTGCCTTGTGTTTAAGCTGCTCTCACTCTGGTATAAACAACTCATTTTTTCCAGAGTTATTTCAGATGTAGGAAGCTTGGCAATTATTTCATTCAGCAAAACAAGACTGGGAAAAAATATTTAGGAACAAGTTATGTTAGGTTTGTGAAAAGATGAAGAAATATTCTGTTAAGAAAAAAATGAAGATTCAAGGATTCCTCTAACACATACGGACGAATCAAAGCAACATTCCAGTATTTGACGAGAAAGTAACATTATGACATGAAATAAAGCTAAAGAAAAAGTTGATTTGACATAATATACCCCTAAAATGCTCCTCAATTTTCATAAGGAAAGTGATTATACTTGAAAAAATCTTAGAGAGAAATAGGCTCTGACAGAAAAATCAATGCATGTGTCATATCTGTAAAGATACAGAATAAACCGAGATTTAATTATGCATACTTTTAATTTTTTCATTTTGGTTTATTTTAATAAATGGGTCATTTCTGATACAGTTAGGTTTGCTTTTTCTATTCCCACACTTTAGGGAAATTATTTATCAAAAATCTAATAATAAAGAAAACTCCTAATAAATTTTAAAAATGCTAAAGAATAAATTCTTATACTTTTTTAAATGGATCTCAACCATGTCTATGTAGATCAGGGGATCACACCATCCTGATGAATCTAACAGTGAATAACTTGGAGGCTTCAAGTGAAAATCTGTGAGTTTAAAACATTCAGTTTTGTTTCTGCTTTTGTTTTCCACATCTCCCTCAGAAACGCCACTTTGTCATCACAAACGAGAAGGAGGAGGACTCAGTAAGCAACTTCTCGGGCTGTTGTGCCGTCTGCCTGCATATCCACAGTTTGCAGCTGGTGAGACGCCACAAATAGAAAGACAAAGTGGACCTGAGACAGCTAGGAAGACACTGGACACCAAGCGTGAAAAAACAGACACCCCAAAATTACCGCTGCATGTTTTCTCGGTGTGGCGAAGTGCACACAGCGGAAAGTTTATAAACTGAATAGTTAGTTTAAAAAAAGAGGAAATAAAACAACATTGATGACGCTGTGCAAACAATGCATTTTGGTCATTCATCAGCTGAGTAATATGCTGACTAAACTGTCTGACATTTTTTCCCTCAATTAGCTCAAAGCGCAGCGTATGCACGTCCACAACGAGGAGATTAGGTAGGGCACCGTCTCAAATGGTTTCTTTTATTGACCACTTCTTCATGACAGGAAACAAAGTGCAGCACAGCGTGGCTTTTATAAAATATAGACGAAGGATTCCCAGAGTTAAAAGATGAAGAAACAACCTGATTTCTCTTTTTAGCAAAAGTTTCAATCTGCAGGAATGGATTTCCTAAAAGGAATCTGTGTACCAACATTTTTCATATTTGAAGTTTACAGAAAATATATACATGTGAAAGATTTTAATTTTTACAACCTACAAGGCTCTTCTTCAGTGAACAACATACATGAAGAGCACTGGCACTAGTGAGGCAATAGTAAAGGCAGCAAAGACAGGACAGGAGACATTTATAGAAAAGGCAGCGACAAACCAGCAGAGCCTCTGAGGACCTAGAAAGATGGCTTCTTTTTCCCAGGATGCTTTGCCTGCGGTGCCTTGAGTGCGGCTGATGGCTTTTTCATCATTGATTAAGGCATAAAGATTTAAAGAATCTGATACGGAGATGCCTCTGCCACTTTTGGACAAGTATGATCTGCTACTGTAGCAATGAAAATAAAACATACTAATAATTATGACCTCAAAATGCAGACAAATAAAAGGTAATGGAGGACTTTACAAACAATCATACAAAAAGGTACAGTCCACAAACTAATCATCTTAATGTATCCAGTTTGCAGTGGGTGGGGTAACAAGACACTTAAATCTTATTTCAAATGGGACAGCCTCAGTACATTTAGATCTTCATTCAGGGAAAGATGAGGCAAATTTGGTTTATCTCTCTAAAAATGTAAATAGCTGACTTCTGAATACAAGTAAATAATTTTCTAGATTTTAGTGAGAAGTGTCTGGACCTTAATTTGAAGTGTCTAGTCCTTTTCTTCAAGCTACATTGGCATTCAGCCTGAATGCCAATATAGCAGGAATTGGGTGATTTTGGTGTCAATATAATTACTTTAACTGAATTGTGAGCATCTTAGCCTTAAGTTTAAGGTATCTGCCTCACTAAATCACCCCAACAGGCTCAGTCACTAAAACTGAAAGCAGACTTCGTACATTAATTCACAAAGTCACACAATGGAGAACTTGTGCGTCAATATGTAATCAAAATTTAGAGCCGATTTTCCATCAGCTGTTTAAGTGAAAAGTTAGTGTTAAGTTTGAAAAGTGAGAACTTTGGGGTAACTTTGTCGTTAATATTTGCCTTGTGAATCGGAGGCTGAGAAGGAGCAGAAAGTAGGCGTAAAATTGAGGTATGGCGTCCTGTAAATGGACGAGTTTGGGACTTCTGTTCAGGAATGTGTCATCTTTTAAACCCAACCCCATCAAAAGCCTGCTTTATGTAAGCAAAGATACGGTATAGAAATAAATAAATAAACAGTAAGAAAAAGAGATAGATGAGACATTAAATCCATGTGTGATGCATATGAAGAGGGAGTCATATTTCTGCTGAGAGAACATTTCCTATCCACCAGCCAGGATGGCCGTCCACCATCAATCCCTCTCTTTCAAGGAAACGTCAATTAGGAGCAGAGGATCAGTTCCACCAGAACAGCAGAGAGGGGAGTCTGCATGGCTTTGACTTTATCTAGACCCAACAACATCTCACTATATAAAAAAAAAAATATTTATTCATTTCTAAAGTATGAAATGAATAAATATTCATTTCATACTTTATGCAGCAAACTTTGACAAGAAGATGAACCTTGCTAAAAGGTTTTGTCCTTCACTATTTTCATTTGTAAAATAGTGACGGTCATTTTGATATCTAAAGAATCCAGTGAGTCTCACTTGAATGCAGCATAGCAGGGCACCTGTTTGAGACAGTGGTACCAGGGTGGTACCAGGTGAACGCTGCAGGCAGCTTAGCCTGTTTTTCGAAGAACCATCGATGTGGAACGATGTCGTTTCAAATGAGTAATTAAATTCACTGTATTGATGTTGAAAAATTCTGCAGTTAGGCTTCGGTGCGGTCGTCCCCGTCTTTCTCCGTCGTCGCCATGGCTGAATAATTAACTGTAATGTTCCCAAAATCCAGATTTTTACTGCTCTAGTTTTGATTCCACTTTTTAAAGTTGCACAAATGCATGCTTCAGTTTCACACAAAAACATTCCACATGTGTACAGATTTAAAAGAACGGTTTATTAGTTCAATAAACGCGTGTGCCAAACCAAAAAGCCTTTGCCAAAAATGTTCAGTAGGAATACGTGAACCATTATGTCCTTAGCTCCTAAATGCTTGCTGTTACAAAATTCTCGTCTTCTCCAGACTCCAATTCAAAATTTATGTTTATTACACTTTTTTTAAATCACTCTGAGTATTTGAAGATAAAGTTTTAAACTTGAACCCTCCATAAAATATACTCTCGTATAATTATCCACTGGTCTAATAAAGAATGATTATTATAAAAGATACTTTGTGAATTTCCTAAAAATAATTGTCTGACAGGTATTGAAACGGATCATTTTGGATTTTCTAATGGGTTTAAATTCAGTTATTTGGTCAAATAAGTGATGGGTAAAAAAAAATAAAATCAAGATTGATTTGACAAGTCAAAGACAAAAGCATGTGAAATTATGAATAACTGCATATATTCAGTATTATTAAACTTTTGACTTTTAGAAAGTGGAAGAAGGAAAACAACCTCCATTTACCTTTTTCCATAAATTCTGCACTTTCCAGTCTTTTAAAACTGACTAGGAACCCTCCATTAAAGAAGACTTTATTTACTACAACCAATATGGAAGGAATACAAAAGGAAAGATTTAAAAAACACAATATTAATAAAATGATCATTTTTGCCATGCAGTGGGCTCAAAAAGGATTGCCAAAATGCCATGGAGGAAACAAGTAATAACATCGAGCCACTCAGGTGGTTCTCTGAAAGGCTGTCTGTATTAGTAATTGCCCCAGAACTACCAAAAGAGAATAATGCATGTTCTGCTTTATAGAGACAATGTCTGATTTTCTGCAAAATCTAGCCAGGAGTAATTTGTCTCACGGACACCGCAGAGAATCCAAAAATAATGCAAACCCAGGGAAACAGGTAAGAGAGAAGGATTGAAAAAAAGCACACCGTAACTCTGCGCTGAAACTCAAACTGAAGAATGCCGTTACGCTCCACATGCCCCTGCACATATGTGGAAAGTGTGCGCACTTTGAATTCAGGGATATAAAGCTCCCGAGGGACGTCGGACGGCTGTAGAAGCAGACAACAAATAAAAGTTCAGCAGCCTACATGGCAACCAGGCTGCTTTTAATGGACATCAAAGCAGCCTGGCAAGGTGCTCTTATTGCTGTTCTCCTGTAACCATATGCAAGCAAAAACTGAGCTCTCATGTTACTTTGCGTGGCCTCCCAGGATACTGACAAGCCAAAGCTCTAATAAACATGTATGACAATGTGTGCAGCTGCATTACACTGTGTGTGGGTGTGCGTGTGCGTGTGCGCGTGTGTTTGTGTATGTTAGCACTCGCTGCTGCATGCCAGCAAGTAGAGCAAAGAGAAGCAGACCTAGTGGATTGTGAGAAAATGCAGCCTTGATTCAATCACCTTGGTAAAACAGCTATCAGTTACGTACAAAACAGCGGCTGGAGGGAGAGGAGAGGACACTGATTTAAGCAGAGCGGGAGGACAAACCGGAGGCACGCAGACATGAGGGTGAAAGAAGTAACATTTCAAAATGAAAGAAGAAGTGTAGAAAAGGTCCTGACCCACAATCTGAACCAGTGGAAACACAAGAAACCATATAGTTCAGTCACAGAGGACACATCTACCACAAGGACATCCACTGGAAAACATGTGGCACCTCACAAAGCATTATTTCCTTTCTACTTTACATTACATGTCAAGAGACAACTTGTGATTTAATGTGATACACAAAG
Organism: Girardinus metallicus; assembly: GCA_903067095.1. NCBI lineage: Eukaryota > Metazoa > Chordata > Actinopteri > Cyprinodontiformes > Poeciliidae > Girardinus > Girardinus metallicus. The sequence goes on from CAEGAE010078563.1 coordinate 7,044, forward strand.
TAGTCAATAATTGTTAAAGGGAAGGAAAAGGTTAAAATGATTTAAAGTATTTTCCATTACAAATGGAAATCCAAAAATAAACCTCTGACTTTCTTCTTCGACTTTGAAACCAAGAATCACTGTCATTTTTACTTTACATAAATGCGCTATGTTGTTTTGTGTTGGTCTAATCCCAACAAAACACATTGATGTTTGAATACATTTGCGAGTCACAGTGCATGTACAGATGTAAATATGCACTTAAACACATCTATTAGAACATAATATTTATTTTTAGGGGGCTCTATCTCGGATATATCAGTAGCAATGTCAAACCCAGCACTTTGGGTATACAATTACACGCAGCTCTCCAAATTTTATAACAGCTGGGTTGAGGAACGAGCAATAAGTACTAGAACAACAGCATTTTATACCCAAAGGATGGGGGGAGTGGAAAAGCAGTGAGTGAAAAAGAGGAGGGCAACTGTCGTCAGCAGGGGACGAGAAGGGAGGGGAAAAAAAGCAGAGAAAGGTGGAAACAGTAGAAAGATATTAATAGCATTTCAGTCTCTTTAAATAGTGACTGCAGACGAAATGTGCTCAGGTAGGCTGCAAAGTACAAGCGCAAGCACAGCTTAGAACGGGCCATGCTGCAGGCGTCTGAGTAAGGCCCCCCTCTCCTACTCCTCTTTCTGGGACAGCAAACTTTTTTAAGGCAACAACTAAAAAATACACACGCAAACAAATAAGAGATGAAATGTGCAATTTCTGAAAGGAAAAAAAAAAAAGCTGACTGAGCAATTCATGGGCTATAGTGATGATGCACGCTCCACACTGTGAGTGTGTTTTTGTGTGTGTGGTTACCTGACATGAAAGTGTTGAGCAGAAGAAGAGAAACCTGTTTGTTTTGCTTTGAAGGCCGTGACCTTCAGAATGTAACGCGATCAGATCAATTATTCACATCTTTGGAGGTCATAGGAGAACCGGCGCTGTGCAAGCCGAGCTGTTTACGTCCACTCCTGGACACTTCAGCACAGATTTAGTAGTTTTACATGTGACGGCCTTGGCAAGCCGTGCGTAGTGCTGCTCAGCTGAAGGATCAAACGCAGCCACCACTGACTGCTGGCACTGCCACCTCACCGACCAAAGATGACGCTTTTATAACACTCTGCCAAATAGATCGACACATTTACCTGCTGGAGATCTTCACCTCTGGTTCTAGAGCCCTTAAAATAATAACACTATACATGTAAAAGTATCCAAACCCTTTGAACGTTTTCGTTTTGTCACTTAGCAACCACAGTCCTCAGGGTATTTTATCAGGATCAGCACAAAGTAATACGTCTTTGTGATGCTAAAATGAAGTTGCACATGGTTTTAAAAGATTTTCACGACTAAAAGAAATCTAGAGATGAACGATATTAGATTTTTTGGTATTTTTTGACTGTACCTACTTACTGACTCTATATTGCTTTCTCTACTGTGGAATTAAAATACTGCATTATCCTTGTCAATTTAGCATGGTACCAAATACAAATGCTAAAAAGGAGGCTGAACCTTTCATGTTTAATGTCACTCAAACAATGCAAATTTAGTGTGTTGTGCTGCAGGCATCATTGTCACTGGTTTGTCATGTAAAACCTACACCTTTTATATCGGTGAGTTATTTTGTCTGAAGTCTGATATTAAATTTTACAGCTAATCTCGGCCGACACCTATACCATGCCGATAATATTGTGGATGCCTAAAAAAATCTGACCATGAGGTACATATGTGTATAAATTAACCCCTTTTCTTCTTTTTACCACTAAGTAAAATCCAGTCCATCCAGTTGCTTTCAGTAGATACCATATTAGTCAACACAGTGTCCTTCTGTGCTGCTTAAGCTCAGTATGAACCCAGCTGTTCAGTGAAAGCCTCAGAGGCTTAAGAGAACATCCGTCAACGAAGTTTAACAAACAAAGAGTTGGATTTAAAAACAACACCCCAAGCTTTTAACATGGGTTCCCCTCAGAAAACTTGCTAGGCCCGGTGGTCGGATGCTAGGGCAGTCATTCATCCAGCGGCCCGTCATGTTTTTGAGTTAAAAAATGTTTATAGTTGATAGAAAATTTGAAAATATCACTTGATAATTATGTGTTATTAAAAGATTGGAAGATTGATACATGAACACCAAAAAAGTCTAAAAATGACAACATTTTTAAAAGCCTTTAAAAATAAGCAACGCTTAGCCTGGTAGGGCATAGTAAAGCCTGGCAGCCTGCCAGGCTTACAATACCCTGGGGGAAACTTATGAATCATTAAAAGACACAACTTTTTTCTACAATGAAGGTAATTCAGAAAACGTGGTATTGTGGGTAGAAAGCCAGCAGTATATCCCCATAATCCCTACTGTGAACCATGGTAGTGGCAGCATTATGGTGTGGGGATGCGTTTCTTTCGCATGAGCTGCGGACATGGTCAGATGTTATGGGAAGATGAATCGAGCTGAATAAAAAGGAATAGAGGACGAAAATTGAAAACTTGATAGAAGGAGCACACGACCAGTGGCGCCCCCCCATGGCCACCTCTTGAAAACTGCTTGGAAAAATTTTTATTTTGTGGAGGCACCACTGCATATGGTTGGCAGGATGTTGGTCTATTACAAAGGAAATGTAATAGACCAGAATTTTTTTTTTTTTTTTGCTGTGATTTTACAAAATCTCAAACAGTTCAAAGGGTGTGAATGTTAATGCAAGTCGCTGTTGTGAGATAGATAATAGTAAAAGAGATTATTTTAAAAAGGGCTGCACAGTTAAATGTTAAATGGTTTTTCCTGGTTTTATGCGCTATCCACAAAAAAGCAACATTTTACTGTCTGTTCCCTGAAGCATGAGGTTTAATGAAGCAAAAATAATCCCAAAAATCCAAGTGACATTTTCAGTGTTTTAACTGTTTCTCTAAAAATTGTTTCCAAACCACAATCCCAAACACTATCACTGAAGAACAGAACGCTCTGACGCTCACTTGTTTAATTTACCCCTCTAGTTAAACATTACACTTAACCAAATTCTTAAGTTTCAAAACCACATTTTCACAAATGTTTTTTTTGTTGTTGTTGTTTTTTTTTTTTTTGTGGGACAACACATTGTTCAGCACACTCTTCCCCACATACAAGCCAGGACATTAACCTGTACTCACATGGTATTGCAGCAATCAATCCAAATAGTTTTACTGCTAAGCTCCTGCTATCTGTTCAGTTATGGTTACAACTTCATTGTCAGGGTCTTTGGAAAGCTGCTTGTGATATAAAGGGAGGACACACCTGGCTTCTCACAAACCGTATAATGCATTCCCAGAGACCATTGTTTCTTCAAGTGGAAACTGTGACCTTGGCTGTGGTTCTCATGTGTCAAAACATGGCAGACTAGTATCATTTCTTACTGGAATGCAAAAAATATCCTCACAAGTGTATCCAGAATGCTGACGTATTAGGCAAACAAGAAAAATAGTCTGATGCTGAGAACTATGGGCACAAATCTGAGTGAAATACGTCAGCTTTTTAATGTAGTGCTAAAAAAAAAAAAAAAAAAACTTAAGACTTAAGATGCATAAAATTTTTGTAATTCTAATTTAGTTTTGCAGTCCTGTGGAAAGGAATTTGTCTTCCACAAAACCACTTGTATTTCTGAATCAGTTTTATGCATTTTTGTGATCATCTGATTCACAATCAAAGCAGGAATCTACACACATAACTCATCTTATGGGTGTGAATCTTGAGTGTAAAGAGGAAATGTTTACACAAACTTTACAGTTCAAGTTAACAGTACAAACAAATCAGACTGGACAGTCAGAATAGAGATTCTTGAGTTAGAATCAGTAGAAACTAACTTTCTTGATCACGTCATTGTGTAATTTGATAATCTGCGAATAAAGATTATATAAGGTGGGGTGCAAGGCTTTACACTTGGCCACTTTTCTGAGAATCTATTTCTTCCCTCTTAACTCAGAATATGTGGTATTAAAACATCCCTCACCATATTTCTGTCATTATATTACCATGCGAGATTATAGTCACTCAATGTGTTCATTATATCAGATTATTTCATCTTAATAGATGGAAGACTAATAGTTTTTTATCATACTGAAAATGAAAGAAAATCAGCACTCAACGAGATACAATAAGGCCATAAAAGGCCTTATTGTATCATCAATGTCATCATGGACTCGGACCAAAAAATTACTTTACATGTAAAATCTATAGCTAAGTCAGCCTAGAGACATCATAAAATGTAAAGTGTTTCCTGTCATTACTGGGTAAAAAAAAAAGCATGTCTCTACTTTCAATAGATTTGATTAATCTACGGGAAAAATGAACAAAAAATGTTCTTTTTCTCTAACAGGATGGAACTTAAACTATCTTATGCATGGTGTATGCTGCTCAGGTGTGATCCTTGAATATCCCTCAGTACGACCGAGACCTCTTCAACCACTGAAGTAACAACAAACCGAGCCCTCCATTTTAAATGCTTACAAAGACTAATTAATGCACATAGAATATTTCTGAATCACGTTTTTGCCACTCGTTTGGTGAGAATATTAATTCCAAAAGCAAACACCTGATGTTACGAAGACTTTCGACAGTGATGCACACTCAAGATTTTACATCTGCCAAAATATCAACAATATTCAATATGAAAAATGTTTTATGAATCCTAATTATGCAGCATCCCAAGTAGATGTAGTGTTTTGTGTTAAGCGTAAATTCAAACAGCCCATTTTTATACATGTGAAAGCAAGCCACTGTTATTTTCCTTTTCTCTTTTGCACTTAAAGCTGGTGGTGTCTGGTTACTCTGAGGAGTAATTATGCAAAAACAGGGTGCACGGCTGGCTGGAGACTGAAGGAAAATGTGCCGAATGACCACATATTTAAGTAGTAAATGGAGTGAAATTAAAACGTAACCGCAGAGGGAGCATAAATTTGTGACGTGAGAACGGTTTCATTGGAGGCTGCTTGCACAGGTTTCAGATTTTGTGTGTTATCTAACAGGATTGTTGATTCACGATAATTTCTTCATAATTGGCGACGCTTTGACTAGCAAGATTCAGACGTGTGTGTATTTTACAACTTTAGGATGATTCAGTGTGAAATTGTTCTCATAAAGTTTCATAATTTATGTGGCTGCATAAAAAAAAAAGTGGCCTTCTCCACATTATTTACATCAAATGCCCACAAAGCTGGAATAATGACTATAATGAAAACCCCAATGAGTTGATAATGAGGTGCGCTTTTGTGTTCATCAACAGGGAAAAAAAAAAAAAGGTCTCTTATTGCAGCACCATTTACGGTGTCCAGCGTATGATATTCCCAGGTTCGGGGCTGCAGGCAGAGAAAAACACAACACAGACTGGGAGGTTCATCTGCGCTGGAGAGCGCTGACATTTAGCAGTGCTACAGTTACCTGTAGCCTACCAATTAGCCTACAAACATTTTTATTTGCAGCACTGACAGCTTCTTTACACAACTTGTAAAGGAGCTTGTAAGATGTTCTCTAACTGCAGCTCAGACTTCTTACAGCTCATGTTGCATTGAGTGAGCTTTAGATGCGAGTCTGAAGGCAGTTGGATTTATAACAGGGATATAAAAAAAAAAAAGGACTACACCACAAGAGTGTCTGCATCGCACATTTTGTTTAACTCAAGGTTTTAATGAAGTATGCGAGTGTCGGAAAGAAGGTTTTACTCACTTTATTTATATCAGTTAATTACTGAACTGTGAAACTTCAAATATTTCTTTTTTTTCATGTGTTAAATGTTTCAGATCATCAAACTAATTTTACTATCAGGGAAAAGATACCCGGAGTAAACACAAAATGTGAAAAAGTAATTGCCAGGTTGTGCCAACGTTTGAGGCTACCAGGAGGGGATTTACGATTAAAAGTTCACACCGTGAGTAGAGCTGTCAAACACACTTGTGTTGGATTTTGAACAATTTGCCTCAGTTTGTGCATAACCCAAGGGTTTTAGATCTGGAGATCCTGAACTGATGAATAGACATTCTTCTTCGGGATTTTCTCAGAAAGCAAAACATTTGATTCCATGAATGAGTAAAAACGCCTCAGACCATCACAATACCACCACCATGTTTTACTGTCATTATGATGTCCTGTTTCTGAAACTGGTAGTTTCATGACACATGATATGGACTACAAAGCTTCACAATAACAGCCAGAATATTTTCTCAAAAGCCGTCAGAGTCTCTTCTTATTATCGAGAGGGAACAAGCGTACGAGAAGGATGAACAGGTTTGCCATGTCTTACGTGATTTACACCAAGAACCTCAGATTTCACTCAAATGATGTTGATGTTCTAACACAAGATGGGAAACAGTCATGTAGCATCTCACAGGTTTACTGAAATGAACACCACCCCATGACCCAAAACACAAAACACACACACCCAGCCCACTCTACTGAGCCTATGACTGGATTTAAAGCCAATCATCATTACTCTGTGACACGTCTAATCTGGTTTCATTGGCAGCAGGGACCTCAGGTGATGTATTACGCAGAGTCGGGGGCAGCTCTTATGGATTGAGAAGCAAAACACAAGAAAGTGGTGACAGTGACATCTGAACTCACTAATGGGATTGGCCCACAACTTTGAGGTGACAGAGGTGTGAGAAAGTGAGCAGAAGCCACCACCAAACTTGGTAGACAGCAGTTGCAGAGGAGAAACTGACAGGGTTCCCAAAGAGCACAAAGAATGCAAATTGTTTACACATTGCCATGTATGCAAGAAATCGAGTTTATTTTGTAAAACATCATGTTGTCTACATGTGATGTCTTTGACTCCACTTTGCATAGCATTGGTGTATTGGGATGAATGACAGTACAAACTCTGCAGAGGGACTTGTTAACGCAGTGTGTACAACTTTATAAAGATAGCTTCGTCTTTCACATGTCAAGGGAGATTGTGAGACTATTTAGGCATTAAGGTGAAAGAAGACATAAAAATCCAATAGAAATCTAGGTAGGAGAATATATCAACTCTGACAGATTTAGCCAAGTTCTAAAAGCATATTTGGTCAAGACTTTTCACACAAGTTGCAATAACGATTTCAGAGGCTAACAATAGACTCACTTATCAAATTTTGTCAAGGGACTTCTTTAAAGATTGCCTATCATTGTGGAAAAATAAATAACTAATGCCTGAAAGGCAGATGATCCTAAAACCTATTTTTATTTTTGAGTAATAATCAATTGACAGTTAGACAAATAACAAAGGTAAAAGAGTAGAATCAATAGAACATCAGTTACTTAGCTGAACGTTCAGAAAACAGCCACAGAGTGATGCATCCGTTGGCATCGTAGCTTTGCAAGAGCGTTGCGGGTTGAATCATGGCTTGGGCTCTTTCTGATAAGATCGTTTCAGGGGGCTTTTTCTCCAAACTAGTTCCAGTACTGAACTGCTGCTAGTGCTTGGGTAGTACCAGTTTTCTAGGTTTCATCTGCCGCTAACTCTGGTTCTGCTCATATCAAACTGGAGCGTTCCGGGTCAAGAGGAAAGGACTACTTTTGTGGACTCAGATTCAAGGGTGTTGGTTTGCAGGAATACTGAGATACTGTACTGTGATAAAATTAAATAAAAGTGATATTGAATCAAGCATGAATTGGACATTTACAGAGCTGTAATGAGGGGACACTCAACTATTAGAGAAACCATTATTGAGCCAGACCTCAAGAAGAACCCTGCAAGTACTGTTGGTAGGAAAACACAGCCAAAGAAGCAAGAGTCCTTGGAGCAGAGATGCCAAGTCCTCAAGGCCTTCATCCTCAACTTCACTATGATTCCCTGAATCAAATAGATAAATCTCAACATCAACATATCATGTAGCAAAATGAATGAAGGGAATATAGATCGCAAAGTTTGTTGTCCTGTAGGGACGGTCGATGTCATGGCTGCTGAGATTATCCCAGTATAATAAGCTGCTACAAACAATGTCAAAAGAAAATTTTTTCCACTGAAATATGGACGGAGTTGAAACATAAACAAGGAGGCTCAGTAAAAAAAAAAATGTTATAGTGTGCATGCTTTTTTGTGTCAGAAAAAGTAAAACATTTATAGGAGTTAAAGCTATAAATGATACAAAGGGAATTAAAAGGAGAAACACCGCCACATTTCTTTTGTGCCACCTCACTTAATTTATCCAGAGACAGCCTCACATGTCGGCTTTGGACTGCAGTGCAGATCACTAATCCACCAGCGTATGCACTGCCAGACGCCAACAGTGACAGGTGTGACGGGATCCAAGCAGAAAACAAGCACAGCTAACGCTATCTGTGCCGCAATTAGGGTTCAGCGCCACAACTCGGGTCACACCACACGGAGGAGTTGGGCCGCGTTCCTCCTCTGGCCCAGTGTCAACACTGTTTGACTTAATGCCTCTTTGTCTGTCTCTGCCTGTCTCCGTGTATCTGTCAGTGTGTAAATGAAAGACACTTTCCAGAACTGTGTGAAAAAGGCTTATATCACCTCCCGCCTCCAAGCGAAGACACTTTTTATGTAAACATGCAACACGTTCAGTGTCACTCAAGCATCACAGTGGCTGATGCTTGAGTCATCAGCCACTTCTCGGGTTTTACCTCTTAGCCGCAAACATGTCAAAGGAAACCACATTTAAGTAAGTTAATAGCACAATACGTAAGAGTGGGTAAAAGAGCACAGGCAGAGTTGGATTCTGTTTTCTTTTTTTTTTTCTGGTGGAATAAGGAACACTGCTCATCACGTGTTTTTATATCTACTAACAGTAAACACAAGTACAATAAATATTTTTTCTGGCTGAAGTCCATTCAATTCAAAAAAAAAAAAAAACTGTGCATGCTGCAAAGACCTTTGAGCCACAACTAAGCACAACATCAAAGTGGTGCATTACAGTGTGAAGAAGTGGTCATCTAGTTCTCCTACTTTTGAGTTTAGTTCTCAGTTTACTGTGGCCCAGATAGATGAACAAAAACTGATAATTTTAATAACTTTTAATCTCTGCTGCTTCCATCTAGGGTATAGTGTCGTTTTCTTTTTCCTCTCTGACAAACATCTCCCTGAGGACGAAACAAAAACATGAAGAGAATTTATCAAGTTTACTGTCCAAGTCCATAAAACATACAGTGCCTAGAAAAAGTTTTCTATTGTGTCAAAACTTAAAACTACAATGCATTTCACTTGTATTTAAATTGATTTATCAACACAAACTAGTGCACATATCTGAATTATGAGAAATTGGTATATGTTTTAAATTTCTATTCAGAAGAAGTAAAAATTGTGGCATGTTGAGTGAATCGGTAGTCACTGAAGATACAGCTGCAACAAACCGCTGGAATTATAATGAGCTTAAATTACACACAGGTGGAGTCTATTTACTAATTAAGTGACCTCTCTTTATTTGGGTGCAGCAGAGTAGGATTAGTAAGTAAATAAAAAATACAAGCCACCATTTTTATTCGCAAAAGATTAAAAAACCTATAAACTTTTTCTTTATCTTTTAAGTCATTACAATTCTTAGTTATAACAAGTTCTTCTTGTCATAACTCTCTCATTTTAACTCGCTTCAGTCAATTAGGTTATTGGTCAGAGAGAGGAAGGGCAGCTACATAATTTATGCCATAACTAATGCCTTCTGAGTTAAGACCTCTGAGATCTTCCTCTTGTTTTCATTCTGTTCGTTTCCATGGAGGATGGATGCAGGATGGATCTTTCAGGAGATCCACCCTGCAAACTTTTATCTTTTGGTTTAGGTAGCTTGGCATGGACCTAAAAGCTGCAGGTCACTAGCTTTCGAGGACTGGACCTGGGCACCTCTAGTGTAGGATATCTGAACTGGAGGCTTATATATCATGTATCAGTTTAATAATGAGTGTTAATTATTAGGTGTGCACTGATAGTAGTTGTCTAGCCGATCACCGGTCTTCAAAACGTTTCAACTGCTAATTTTTGGCGACAATTTTTGTCTGAAAAGTTGCCAAATATAACGGCAAATTCGCCAAATGGATGGATTGATTTTTTTTTTTTTCTTTCAGTAGACCAGGAGAGCAGGAAAGTCCTGTGGAGGAACTGTGTGTGTATGGAAGTGATTAAAAGTCTCTCTGTGTTTTTAAAGTCATCCGTGAGATGAAACAAGATATTACCATTATTTCAAAGACTTGCACGACTCCCCTCGATAACGCTCTCTCCGAGACACAGCTCGGACGTTACAGGAACTAGCAGCTTGAGGCTGGGGGTAAAATGATTGATTGAAAAACGACGTCTGAAAAGAGAGAGAGAGGAAGAGGGGATAGGACATATATAGTATGGTAATATATATTCAGACAGGAACAGGAGGGGTGAGCGGTAGCGATGACCACAAAGAGTTAGTATCAGTCTGGGAGAGATAATGAGGAAAAAATAGTGGACAAGAGACAGAAAGAGGAGGTTGAATAATGGATTGGACAGACGGGAGACAGCGAGACAAGGAGAGCCAGAATGGAAAAAAAAAAATATATCGTCTGTGAGGTCTCATCACACACTCGCTGACATTGCTTTAATCTTGGGGCCAAGAGGAGAGCAGAGGGTCCACACACACACATACGCACACACCCACGGTTGCAGGGTGAACATGGCTGCCGTCATCTAGCAGCAGATTTACGCTGTGCGTTTTTGTTTCTGTGAAGCAGCATTAGCAGCTGTTTTTTGTAAAAGGAGAAGGAGAAGAAAACAGTCAAGCAGAACTTCTGGATGAAATCATAACATCCAAAAATGAGGACAGTTTCATTTGGCAGGTTTATGTCTGTGTTTTATGCCTTACAATAGCTCTTTTCTGTGCTTTTAATGTGAAAACCCGTATTGGCACCAAATTAGATTTTTTCTTCACTGATAGCCATTCATTGTATTCAGTCAGTGTTGTGAAAGTGACACTAAATCTCTGCTCAAGGCCTCAGCCGAAGAAAATGTACAAAGAATTGCAAAACCATTCACACCACTTGATTTTTTTGTAACAAAAATAAACACATTTTAACGTATTTTATAGAAATTATATGCACAGAGTAGTGCATAGCTGAACTAAAATGGTTAATAATAATTTTCAAAGTTTCTACGAATAATCTGAAAGGTGTGGCTTGCATTTATATTTTCTGTATTTCCAGTTGCAAGTCTTTTGTGGTTTGTCTTCACCTGCAAAAAGAAACTCCACACTCATCTTTTAAAAAAAAAAAATTGATGAAGATTATTAAGGTTGAATGGAGAACATCTAGGAATATATATTTTTGGAATACTGTCACAGATTCTCAACTAAATTTAACTCTGGACTTTAACTAAGCCATTCTAACAAACGAATATGGACTGTTTGATCTCCAATTTAATGTTTAGGATCTTGCTGGAAGGTGAAACTGCAAGTCTTGTGTGTCATCTAACAAGTTTCCTTCAGGTTATCATCCTGTATTTAGCTTCATCCATTAACAGCATCAACACAGCATGATGCTGCCACCATCATGTTTCAATAAGGGGATCATCTCAATCAATGACTGACTACACATTTGAACAACATTCATCATTTTTGATCCATTTAACAATTATAAGCCGCTTTCCGTTGCTTTTCCTCAATAAATTACATTGCGGTTTGTGGCTGCCTCATTACAAAATGTGAAATGGATTTGGGGGTGTGAATACTTTTGCGAGGCATTGCAGAAGTTGAGAGAAAGATGTGATGTGGCCTACGACGGACAAACATTTCCCAAAAGAAAAGTTTCCAAGTCCATAAAAAGGCACCTGTCGATTAAAACAGATTTCAGCAACGAGAAGAAAAGGAGACACAAACAAATGGATCTTAAAGAAGTAAACTGAAGCAGTGTGGTTAAAAAAAAAAAGTACATTACAATAACAGGAACTGAGAAAGTAACTGACAGAGAAAAAGAGGAAACGATACTGAAAGCAAGCGAAGCATTTTCGAGCAGGAGATGTAACAAGACGAAAACAATCTCTGGAGACTGACAGGCGGCCTGCTTAATTAAGGCTTCCTCGTTAGCATTTGATTATTGTTTATGGCCTGCCTGCAAAGCCACTGGTCAGGCGTTTGCACACACGCACAAATACAACCAGGCAGTCCATTAATAAACATATGCATGAATGCTCACACATTTTGCAAAAGCGCACCCGCCAATCAAGATCTTTTCTGACAGCAAGCACACTCAGCCACATAAACAATAACACACACACACACCCCTACACACACACTTTGTGCTCAGTGCAAAGCGCCTGCTGCATGCAAGGCAGACCTTTTAAACACTGGCCCACGTTGTGATTTTGTTTGAGCTCCATCTCCATGGTGCTGCTTCCTCAAATGTTTATAGTGGCTGCCATTATAAATTAAAACGATCTTAACAACACTTTAGATGGGTTGTCCATGCTGGTGTGGCCAGGCAGCGACAACAGGAGAGAGACACACGCAGGGCTACATTGTCCCAGGGCGCAGAGAAACACAAGGCAGGAAAATAGTTAAAGAACAAAGATGTAGAACAGGATTAGTTCTTAGTTAAAACTGTAAAAAAAATAAAATAAAATAAAATCTCAGTAAGTTATCCTGAGAAGAAAAGGTGGCTCATGTTTGTGTGCCGTCATGAAGCTGGTAACATCTTTTCTTCTGTAAATAGCCTGTCCCCATCATTTACCTTTTATCAACACAAATAGAGCAGCGTCAAACCGACTGACAGAGCGCCGGTGGATCAGTCACGGTGTGAAAATCAGAGGGTGTGGTTTTCTGCTTTAAATGTCTGTGGTTTTTCTTGTTATGGTTCACTGACGTCTGTTGGAAAGAGTTTTGTCAATAAAAATGAAACTTTTAATTTCAGTTCAGATACCCATATATGAGTTTAAATTATGTTTTTGCAGCTGTTTTGTAGGTGGTTATCCTTCCTAAGTGCCATAAACTACAGTCTGGCATTTTATAGACAGATACTGAGTTTTCTTCATTGCAGAAAATTTTATTTCAGCCACACTGGAGGTTTTTTAAGCATGATTGGACTGTTTGATGTTACAATCCATAGCATCACCATCCAGTTTAAGGCCAAACTTTGACTAGGCAACTCCAAAACCTTCATTTCGACTTTTAAACCAGAGTTTGTCTACTTTGAAACATGACCATGGACGCAATATTTGCCCAGTCTCTCTTTTTCATTGTTGAATCATCAACACTAATCTATCATGAGGCAAGCGAGGCCTACAGCGACTTAGATTTTGTTTTAGGCTCTGTCTCCATGTTGAGTGCTGTTTTCAAAAGCTTTGAACATAGTTTTGTAACCCTTTCCATATGAATATGTATTAATGAGTTTATTTTTCATCTGGTCCTACATTTATTCAAATCAGCAAGTGATGTGTTAGTTTTGAGCTTTTATTACCTACTTGATTTTGTTGGATTGTTTCATCTGAGTGATTTCAAAGTGTCTGTTATTCATAAGGCTGGGTATGGCTAGCAAAACCGACCAAAAATGTGATTTATCACAGGAAGGGAAGGAAATGATATTTTCAAGTAGAAATAGTTTTACTTGCTTTTCTTCCCTTATAGGTGTTTACAAAGATTTGATGCATCTCCAATGACAATGAGGACAGAGGTGAAGGGTTGTGCTGTCAAGACTTTCTGATGCACAAAGCTAAAGCAGCTGAAGCATTTTTCTATCCATTGGACTGTTTTTGATTGAAATCGACTTATTTTTTGTCATCCACTCCTCGTTTGCACATCATTTCATTAAAGCCCAGTCATAAAATGTGGGCTAGGGATTTAAATTTAAAGGCTTGAAGTGCAAACAGTGGATATTTGTTCAATTTAAATATCCCTATACTTGTTTAAAGTGTAATAAATTTTATTCAGTTTCAGAATAAACAGATAATTAACTAACATACTTGATGCATTTTAGTCTTTTTGTCTTTTTTGATTATGCTAAACCTTCTAAAAACAACCATTTAGTAAATTTAATAATCATTTCTCTGCAATAAAAGTTTGTTTTTTGTTGTTTAAATCCTTTTAGTCAGTCTGACTGATGACGGACCGAAAGAAAAGCAGGAACAGCTGGACTGGGGAAATACAACACATAACTAAAATTATTAATTACAGTAGAGAATGCTGTTAGTTCTTCGTGCTGGCCTGTGTTTATATCATTATATATCGACTTAGACATTAATGTTTTGACTACCATTTGGCATTTTAATGTCACGGATGGTGTCAAACAAACATTTTTCCACATCTCTTAGTCTGGATCTGCTCATTCTACTCATTCTATGCAGACAATTATGAACTGTTACTTAAATACTTAGATTTCTAAAGTGTTAAAAAAAAAATTTAAATCCAAAGAGAAAATAAAAAAAATCTGGTTTATAAATATTTTAGATTGAAATGTTGTGGTTGGGGTTGCATAGGTCAGACACAAAGATTCAGTTTTTTTCCTTCCACAGGTAAAATACATGCATGTTAAGTTCACATGTGGTTCTGTGTGAGCATGCTTGGCTGTATGTATTCCCCTTTTCATACACAGATGACTTGGGTATTTTTTTTTCTACATGTCCCAAATTTATTGAAAAATAATAAAAGAAGTCCAGGACCCGTCTTTGGAGTCTTACAACACCTTTAAATTTGCGACAGGTGCCGCTGCATTGTGCTGCACTTCTTATATAGTTTACAGCAGTGAGTAAGAGATTCTTTTTAAAATCACTTGGGGTAAAAGCATCTGCTAAATTAATCCAACGTAAAAACCAACATGTTAAATTAATTTCAGCAGTTAGCTTCTGTTTACCGTTTATCTCTACATTATGCAGCATGTGGAGATGATCTGTGTGCTTTTGTGAAGACACCAGTTACGATAAGCCTGAAGTGCATTACAGAGAGATAATGGCTGAAACTATTGATTTATTTTCTAGATGCTTTATGGTCTCAGCAGCTGCTGGCCACACACAGACCGTGATTCCTAAGCTTACTAAGCATACTAACCCTCACACACAACCTGCAAATCATGAGTACTTTCTGTCACTTGAGGAAATAATCCAAACTTGGCATCAAAATTCAGCCGCTAAGCATCTGGATGTGGTTACT
This sequence comes from Girardinus metallicus, assembly GCA_903067095.1. NCBI lineage: Eukaryota > Metazoa > Chordata > Actinopteri > Cyprinodontiformes > Poeciliidae > Girardinus > Girardinus metallicus. The sequence continues at coordinate 22,113 of CAEGAE010078563.1, forward strand.
GTACTGTGGGCCCAAACACTGGGCAGCGCTAAGTCTTTGTATGCAAACACGATATACAGTTAGCATACAGAAAAAGACAACAAATGTGCTACATCTACAGAAGATGATGCCCCGGCACCTCTGACATGGCTACTGATACATTTCCACTCAAACAAAAGCTGCGTTTCACAGGAAGGGCTGTGCTGTCAGCTGCGCTGTTTGACTTGCAGCTACACTGCCAGGATGCAAAGTTTTGACTGTGCGGGGTAATCTGAGAACCAAAACCAGCGACGGCACAAACAAACGCTCCAAGAGCAGAGGAGGCAGAGAGGTGGAGGAGAAATGTTACAGTTTAACAGATAAAAGCGCAATTTGTATTCAATTCAGTTACATATTCAAACACGCATCAAAGTTTAGTTTCAACCACATGAACTGATTGAACTGATGTATTTCTGAAGTAATTATACCCTTCGGATAATTTTAGGACTTAGGTAACAGAGCATAACTCTGAGGTAAAAAACCTTTCAAAATTTTGACAAAAAACAAAAAAATGTGGCATGATTTTTTTTTTTATTCAACCTCTTTTACTGTAATAAACACCAAAATCAGGAGAGGAGAGATTATTTCAGGCAAGCAGACACAAAGGTATCTCTGGAGGAGCTGCAGGGATCCACAGCTGAAGTGATAAAAGCTGTCAAAAAAGGACGACTACAACTTCACAATATGACAATCGTCAGGATATCCTGTTGCCAGAAGCCATGCAGGAGTTAGCGGAGCAGAGAACTATTCGACCAGCTCTGACAAAATGTGAAAAGAAAACTTTCACTGCACAACAAACATGTGGGTGGCAGCATCATGTTGTTGGATGATTTTCTTTAGGAGAGATAAAAGAATCTGGCGATTGTTGAAAAATGAATGAGTCACAGTCCAGTAAGCTAATATTAAGGCATTCTCTTGTATTAGAACGGTCTAGTTAAAGTCCAGGCCTCATTCCAATGGAGAATATTTGACCAAACTTAAAACTTTGGTACCACCTTACAATAACGCTCCCCTTATAGGTGGCTAATAAATAGTGAATACTAGATATGTTATTAATTTTTCTCTAAACACTTTATAAATTATTAGTAGCCGTTTATTTTTGCATTAATTAAGGGTGAGAAGGATACAAATCTACCAGTTTCTTGCCAAATAGTGATTGTTCACCTATATATTTTATCTAGAGTTGTTATAATAAACATTTCAGACTACCTTGTAAGCACAATAAGCATTTGTAAATGCAATTTTTTTTGGCATACTGTCTTATTCTCACCCTTAATTACTGCATTATAAACAGTTATTAATGATTTATAAAGTGTTTAGACATAACTGGATAATATATATATATAAGCTATTTATTAGCCACCAATAAGGAGAACCATATTGTAAAGTGGACTCAGAAAACTTTACGTCCTCTTCCTTCCACCTCATAGTTATGTGTTGGTCTCTGTATTGCATATTGCCCAGAGAGAGTAGAGAGAATCTGTATTTTCTTGTTCTGTGAAAGTAGATCTGAAGAGTTGTGAGGGTCCTGACAATTTAATATAATCTCCTGGCATTTCCTTTGGATCCCTGTTGCCAAATACCTCACTATTCCTGGCCCGCCTTCACGACAATGCCATCACATAAACACCGATTACAGCAGGTTATAGAATGTCAAGCCCCTCCTGACCAACCCATCTGCAGGAGGATAAAAAAACTCCCTGCCATCAGTGTTACAGCTGTGTGTGTGTGTTTTTGGGGGCGGGGGGGGGGGGATAAATTTCACCTTCAGCATTTTCCCCATCTCCTGGAATGGGACAATAATTAACGACACGTCGTTTCCTAAACCCCTGATGCTGCATAGTTGCATGAATACGTGCATGTGCCTGTCGACTTCCTGGGTGAATGTGACCACGAAAGTGAGGCCTGGATATCGGGGGGGAAACCTGACTCCCCCAGGTCAGCCATCCCAGGACAGACAGTCCTTTCCCCGGTGAGACCACATTTTGCCTCGAAAGGAGAAATTAATACAGCAGCTTACCCCGACTCTCCGATCTCTCCGGCACACTCCTGTTCTCTATTTCCATCTCTTACTTCATACATGGACTCGTTGTGCAACATTGTAACACATTTTTCTGCTTTAAATAAGCAGATAATAAAAACTATTTAATCTTTAACATGTAGAACCTTCTTTTAATTAAAAGTTCCTGTTTTTGGACAACTCGGCATTCCTCCAAATACATGCACGAGTCACTAATTAGAAGTATCTCATGTGTCCTTTAGAAAGATATTTCCTCCCTGGCAGAAAGTGATCAATGAAGAATCAAATAGTCATTCTAATTAGTCGATTATTAGCAGCTTAAGTTGAGCTCTTCTCGCGCTTCTTCTGATTTTCCTCTGTCACACTCTGGTGTTAAAGGGCATCAAGCCACTCCAGAGAAAAACGAACCCTCGTGGCAGCCAGGGGAGATAAAACAGTTGGCTGCAAAGTGTGACAAAAAAAAATCAAATAAGACAGAAGAACAAATGAGATGAGACATGCATGCAGTAGCAAAAAAAAAAGGAAGTCGCAATTATAAAATATTAGGAAAAGGCCAAATTAAAAGATACGCGCATGCGCAGGCTCTTATTTGTGCAACTGAGCAAAATCTGGTGGATATAAAAAGTCAACAAGGCAAGTTAAAATCCAGGTTTTTGAGATATTAAAAAGAAGAAAACTTAGCATTTTTTCCACCTTTAGGTGTGGAAAAAATGAAAAAAAAATCAACAATATAAACAAATAAAATCTTCAATATTTTGTTAATTTCTAGCTAAGAATAAGGCTTTGACACTTGCTAGACAGCTGGCGCTCTGGTTATGAAGAAAAAACAGAAAATCTTTAAGAGGGGAACATTTAAGAGGGGCTCAACAATTTTTGAGATTCATATCAAAAAATATGTATATCATTCTTTACATATGTAGGCCTCTCAGATAAAGATTCAATAAATTAGAAAAATCAACATTTGTAGTTGTAACATGACAAAATTTCAAGGACTATAATTATTTTTCAAGCTTTTTTACAAATTACTCATGAAATACTAATCTCACCTCTAAGGTGGCTCCATGAAAACGAACTAGTGCTCGTGACCAAGATTTAAAAACGACAATATCTTCAACTTTCTGTTGACATTTTACTGGTTTAAGTTTTAAAATATTTTCAAAATTCAAAATCCTCATCACAATATGAAAAACAACTGTAAAACAATAAACCTCAGAATACTAAAGATATTTTTTCTTTGATAATTTAAGATTTTTCCAACTTGAGGAGATGACGAGTGAATTGGACGGAAACTGAGCGACGATACTCCTGCTTTGGAGTAATAGGGAGAAAATGAATGAAGGAAAAGCACACAACATAATATGAATAAAGCAGAATTTCTACTATGTGCTGAGGTGGACAGATAAAACAACAACAGCTGTGAATGAAGAGCAAGCAACCGTCTCATCATGGGAAGGTTGGAAAACCCACACAAAGTGCAGAGTAGCTTTCTCCTCGTGCAATTTCATGGTGCCACTTTCAGCTGTGCCCCACCTTTCTTTCTCCTTCTACTTAGTCATCAATAAAAACACATTTGCTGACTAAAAGGCAAACAACAAAACAAAAAGCTATTTTCTGGCAGTACTCAAATGATGAATAATAAAAAAAGCAGGGCTAAGACCAAATGCGTCAGTAGTTTTCGGAGGAAGCCAGAGGGTGGTGTCTGACTGTAGAGGGTTTTATTTGGTGTGGTCAAAACGGAGACCAGACTGCTTCAGTGATTCCAGAAAAAAAGTAGATTAGCTGTCTGAAACCGAGTTCAGAGAGAGTGAAAACTGCACAAAAAGGCATTCAATAAGCAAGCTGTCAGCGCTAAATTAGTTTGTTCATTTCAGAGATGAAAAGGCAATATACCTTTGGAGAATAGTTTCTGAGAGGTATTATGTGTACAGCACTGTTAACGGAAAGGACATATAAAGAATTACTGTCATCAATTCTTTGGAAACTGTCACTGCAGACTGGAAATCAGTCGGCTGAGAGTCAAACATTGTCATAATTTATTTTTGTGCTGCTAGATAATGAGACTTTGGATCAACCTTTCATGAAAAAGTGTGTTTGTCCCATTAAAGGTAGAAGTGAGGAAATATCTACTGTTTCTTTGAATCTGTGTGAGAAGTCTGCAAAACAGTATGTAAGCTGGTTCATGTAAGTCCTGAACAGATTCCAGAGGTTTACGATGGTTAGAAAACTAATCAAGGCATTGCACTCATTGACAGTCAATACCTGCAGCTGTATTTAATGTCAGCCACAACTCGGATAGCCATGAGGCTGCAATTTCCATTGCCAGATTTTAGAAAATCACAGACTATTTTCATATGCAAACCTTTCCACGTTGAGCCACTATTTTTTCTATCTTACCCAGTTGGGTTTTACGTAGACCCCTGTTCTACACTTTGCGTCGTACAGAGAGTCTGGACTCTCAGCTGTTGAGGAAGTGCCACTTCACCACTATGAAACTTGCTGGAAATTGCTTGTAAACAACGAATCCTCCACCGCGACAAGAGAAGTCTCCAGTCGAATAATATTAATTCAATATTTGGAAGTGTGGCCAAAACGAATTGACTGACTGCATTCAGACGTTCACTTCCTCTGCTTACATTGTCAAACTACAGACTGGCTACAATTCTAAGACAGAAAATCGACCGCAAGTTAAATTCTATTGGAGAAGTGCAATGGAAGCAAGCTCAGATTGAGAATAATCAAATTTATGGCAAGTCATCACTTTAGTTCACTTTCAATCATCCTGCATGTCAAGGTGAAGGAAACTTCAGCAGCGCACACAGAGCACTTGATTAGTATTTCAAGTGAAAAAGTGCTGTTCTTATTTGGGTTATTGCTTATCTGGTGATTAAACCATACATGTGTCAAATGTGTTGGAAGGCATTCTTTTCTTATCGCATTACAACTTCATACATCACTAAAACTAAAGGTCGATTTTCAAAAATGTGTTGGAGGGATCAGAACTATTATTAAACTATGAGAAACCCAAACAATGTGTAACCAAGTGAAATATTTTTATTGCCATGTTACAACCTGATTATAGCATATCAAAAATGTTTCAACGTTAATTAATGCTATCTATTAAGTAACTAAAAAGAAATCTTTTAACACCTTGTCTGGCAACACCTTGCTGCCAGGAAAATTATTCCGATAATGAAGAAATATTTGAAATGATAAACCAGCTATGTTCTGAAGATTTCTTCTTAAAGTGCCTTATAAAAGAAAAACAAGAAATATCTTCCTATTCCACTTATGCTGATGAAGCTGCACAAGATCCTTCTTAAACCCTTGCATTAAAATCTTATACCACATCTGTGCTCCTCCTCAATTAGACATCAATAATGGAGGGCCAGTAAATCTTCACCCTCCTCCGTACCAATCAATCTCTCTGACTGGCCAGTGCTCAGCCTTTAATCATTTCCTCTCTTGTGTACTTTTCACTGTATTTTCAGGCTGAAGTCCAGTGGAATGTTGCACTCAGCCAGACGCTACAGCGGTTCACCCAGCCAAGGCCAAGACCAAGACATGACATGCGGTCTTGGTCATCAGCAGGCCTGGATTTATTTGGCTCTGTCCAGCACTGTAAGGCCTGATCGCAGATCAGTAGCAGGATTCTACACTGGAGACCCACGACCCTGGAAAACCCTCCACTGGGATAAAATAATGTGGCCAAAACAGATGGCCTCATGTGAACATCTATATGCGGCACTGCCAATGGTGGAAAAGGGTGGAAGGTCAGAGGTGAGGGGAAGCACTGTAGCCGAGAACTTGTCCGAATGTTTTTGGCCCCCTGCCGGGCTCGTGTGTCACGTTTACACATGCGTAATCTCTACAAGAATAACAGTGCAAACAACCCGCATGTGACTCCCATTCCAAGAAAATCTGATGCAACAACTATCCAGAACTATTACAGTATTTAATATGTGTGAAGATATAGAAAAAAAATAACAGATGACCATCAATTTGACTTATTAGCTATAGAGACAAACCAGTGGAGAAAAGCTTGCTTTACTAAATTTAGCTTATCCATTGCCTATAGCTGCTTATAAAAAGCAGTGTGTCATCATATCCGGGGAACATCAGTAAATTTCAGTAAAATCTCAGGTGTGGTTATCCTACGCAAAAGCACCACATAAAAAGCAGACACTGGGGAGTAATTTATTTATTACATTGAGTCCCCAGATAATGCTTATCCTGTGCGAATAGGACATAAAAATGTAAATAAATAAATAAGAATAATAAAATAATAAAAGAGGAATTATTATTTAGATTTTCTTATTTGTTTTCTTTCAGATATTGCGTATAATTGTAATATTTCACACACTGATATTATGACGACTGCATTTATGTAGTGTGGCTCTGATGGTAATGCCAAACATGGAATGAGTTATAGGGACTTCAAATGTTATCACAAAATGTTAAAAAGAAAATAACAATTCCAAACACAATGTGTAATTTTTCACAGAAGTGGAGCCTGACAAACACAAAAAATGTTCTAAAATGAAACAGAACCTCCAATGTAGGACATATTGTGACTGACTAAACATTACATACCACTTACACTCAGTTATGAACTGATATTAAACATCCCTATACCAAACTTTAACCAAAACCATCTTGGTGGTTTACACATGCATGTAAATCACGCATGTGGTTTAGCTCTATATGCTAAACCTGCATATAGAGCAAATAGATTTAAAGAGGTTATGAGTATTTGCTGTGAGTGACTCAAAGAACCATAACAACACAAGTGGGACTTAACATTTCAGATGGTAAATGCACCACTTGAATCAAAGCCCTATCAGGTTGTCAAAAGCAACCAATCAGGTTCATACGCAAAGAGATTCCTTGCACCAGGATGCCTTTCATAGACATTTCTGGGAACTCCATTGTGTTTTTTGAGCAGGTTTCTGTCTTTTAACCCCTCCTCTGTGCTGGGTAGGCAATATGAGTTCAGTAGGTGTGGGAGATGAAGGATTTTAAGGAGGATACACTCTGAATGAGCATAAGGCTGATACTTAGAAAAAAAAGCTTTGAGCACATGGGAGACACAGATATTTAAAATTATATAAAGGGGAATGTTTAGAAGAGAGGGTGCAAAAGTTTTCCAGATACATGGCGCACTATGATCAGCTTAGTTAGATAAGAAGAGAGGCTCTTTACCCCATTTTTTATTTTTTCTTCCACAAAAACGCCCACAAACCTCTGCGATGAGAGGCTCTGAAGAGGCAACACATCTGTTCCAGGGTCCCCTGCTACAATGTAGGACTAATTAAAGGATCAACTGAAGTTGGCACAGCATCCAACACAGCAGTGTATGGTTCAATTTAATTATAACAGATCAACGTACCTTTAATTGAACTTCACGGTACACCGTATTTTCCTCGCTTACTGTATGTAATTAATCAAAAGAAATGCAGCGCTCGGAGTGATGCGGTACCATGGGAAAAATCCTCTCAGGTAGACAGATGTGCACGAAAAATAAATGGACGTCTCGGTGCAGTCTTTAAAGATCCTGCTGTGTTTCAATCTCAGGATGTGTGTGTGTGTGTGTGTGTGTGTGTGAGATGAAGTTGGTTAAGACCGCAACACCATGTAGGCCGTCACAGGAGAGCTTCCCTCCCAAGACGAGTCAAGCTTCATTTGTGAGTCCGCGGCATCTGAAACATTATATGGACGCCTCCACGAGCCTCCTTAATGGAGAAATAACAACAATGGCTGAGCTGCTTTCCAATCCAACATTTGGTTGGAAAATGTCACAGGCAACTATCCTGGAAAACCCACAGATCATAAGAACAACTCTAAAGAAAAAATAATGATAA
>CAEGAE010078570.1:0-12574 GCA_903067095.1 Girardinus metallicus
CCTGAAGGCTCTGGAGGAGATCTGTATGGAGGAGTGGGCCAAAATCCCTGCTGCAGTGTGTGCAAACCTGGTCAAGAACTACAGGAAACGTCTGATCTCTGTAATTGCAAACAAAGGTTTCTGTACCAAATATTAAGTTTCATTGTTCTGGTGTATCAAATACTTATTTCATACAATAAAATGGAAATTAATTATTTAAAGATTCTACATTGTATTTTTCTGGATTTTTGTTTTAGATTCCATCACTCACAGTTGAAGAGTACCTATGATAAAAATTACAGTCTTCTACAAGCTTTGCAAGTGGGAAAACCTGAAAAATCAACAGTGTATCAAATACTTGTTCTCCCCACTGTAGATAAAAGCACTTCCAGGACTCAGTTAGAATTTTTACCAAAGTCTGCCTGAGTAATTGAAAATATGCATCGAAGTGTCAACTTAAACTGACAATACCAATGCGCAGTCAACTTTATACATTAACTTGTGTTCACAATTCCCGACATAAGATTTGTTCTTTCTTTTATCCTTTCATTATTATGGGTTTCGTTAGCTTCCCCGACTGCAGATCAAAAACAATCCACTTGTATGAATTTTTCAGTCCCATTCGCTTAAAGCTAAACATACATACAGCCCAAATTCCGAGCTTGACATTCGAGCCTGAAGGCATCACAAGTCCGATGTTGGCCAGTGACGTCAGCGGTGTTATTGTGGGAGCAGGCAGCCTCTTTAGCACAGACGGCTAAACTGAGACCAAGGGCCGGGGCCAAACGCCTCCTCCAATACGATCCAGTGATTGTAATACTGCAAAGTGCTTGGCTGCATTAAACAGCATTCTACAGTGCAGGACGGTCAGGTAAGAGCTACATTTTAAATCTAGTCACTTTCTGAACTTTTGGATGTAATTGAAAGATATAAAGTGTAACTGTAATTTGGAGCTGAATATGTCATCATACACCTGCTCTGTCATCTGGATAAAGCAGGCAGCACTGTGAGAATCCCTGACATCCGCTCCATACCTTGGAAATGCTGATCTTTTCTTTATAAATCGTTAAGAAACAGATTTAGTATTCACCCAAACCACATTTGTCTGATGTTAAAATGTGTTTAATGATCTGCATAACATGACAAAAAAGCAGAAGCAGCAGCTATCTATATTGTGGCATTTTATTTCCAAAATCACTGTAGAGCCATACAAGAAAAATGGAAGCTGAAAATCTAAATGATAGGTAAAATAAAAAAAAAACAACAAAAAAAATCGACGTGCCCCAGAGTGGAAGATCATTTCCAACAATCCTTCCCACTGTAACACAGCTACAACACATGCATACCAAAGTGAGAATAGCATCTTCCTGAATTGCAAATTGGGAGCTACTTTCTAATCAACACCCTCTAAAACAGACAGCACCCCTAAGGAGAAGATGCCAAGTAATCACAGAGCTACTTCGGCACATACATTTCTAAATCTGCATCACACTGAGCAGCGTTAGCATACATTCCACTCATGCTAAAGTAGCTGTGTTTGAGGCTATTGTACCTCAGAAAGCCACTCAAAAACAACATCATGAGGAAAGTCCTGTTGTGAATTTAAGCTCATTTATTTGCTGCGCCCTTCAGATGTAACAGTGTAAAGCATTCCTTTGTTCATTTACCTCAACTGGAAAACAATAACAATTTGAAATAACAGAGATAACCTTTATAACCCTTGGACGTGTCTAGAAGTGAACGTACTTCCTCTACTGGCCTGACAGTTGCAATCATCACAAGTAAACAGCAGAGAGTGACCACAATTAAGTGACGAGTCTATAAACAAGGAAAGTCTATTGACTTCAGAGCAGCAGCAGAACTAAAGAACAGAGCTTTATTTGTTCCCAGCTTGGCAACACATGAAGTGATGGAGGGAAAAGCGAACATTTCTTTCTCTCACAGATGTCCGGCACTCCAGGGAACAGACAGTGGCCATTGTCGTGTCTTTGGGGAACAATGCTGAGCAGTAAAAAGGTTTGGTGGAAAGGTGTGAGACGTCAGCGAATAATTACAACAGTGTTATTCCTCCAGAACATCTCGCACACTTGGCTAAAAGCCCCGCTGTTTAGGATTGCCATGATTGCCGATGCATTGTCGTCTGTTCTTAGTGCCTTCTCGCTGTACTATGAAAAGATGTTTAAAGCCCTTATTTTTGAACAAATTGAATCCACGTTTTATCATTTAGACAAGGTAAATAGATTTTTTTTCCCTCCCTTTTTTTAACACAGAAAATGTATTTTATCAAATTACATCACATCTCATAGGTGTGAAAACATAATACCATTAACTTTACTGTATTAGATGATAGTTTCAGGTGGGTAAGAATATCTGCTAAATATCCATATCCTTTAAATGTTTCATACCAAAAGGAAAATAAATGCACCTTCCCTTCCGAAGAACTAAAATATGAAGTGTACTGAAGTGTGCACCCATGGATGTCCGTTTTCTGTCTTTGTGCTCCTCTGTGATGGACTGGCATCCGTACCCTACAAAACCCCTAGACCCTACAAGGCACAAACTTGTACAGACGTTTGATAGGTTTATGCTTTATGAATCAAAGAAGAGGGCTTCATACAGTTGATTTACTTTTACTGATGTGCAGAAAACATCTAAAGTTTTTTGAGAAGCAGGACTGTTTTATGTGTTGTATAGTATAATATAGTATAGTACAATATAGCATGTCATAGTGTAGCCGAACATGGCATAGCATATAGCATTTTATAGTTTCACATAACATAGTATACCGAACAATGGTATGGGTTGGAATAGTATAGCACCACAGTATTTCACAAATACCATTTAAAGTGGTGAGTACACTTTTGTCTTTCATTTAAAATACAAATCTCATGGTGCAACTTATCAGACAACAAAAGAAAGCAGGTAATGACTTACAACATTAAAACCATGTTACTATGACGGATGAAGCTTAGAAATGCCCATTTGCTGCCAAGATTACTCCAAAAATCCTTCCATCTCAGTTTTGTTTTTCCCTCAGTTTAAGTCATTTTCAGCGTCTGACTGTAGTAATCACTTTATCAGAAGCATTAAAGTGAGCAGCGCTTATAGCGGGTGGTTGGCGGCAAACGGAGCATGGAAAAAAAAAAAGACTCCGCTTTTAACACGAGAATCAAAGCTGATGTGAGCACTGCACACAAAGCTGTTAAATATTGTATTGTCTCTCCTGCCTTGTTTCTACACTCCAGTTTGAGACGGGAAGAAAAAAAAATAAAAAAATCTATTTTATTTTTGCAAAAGTGTATATTCTTCCAGACATTAATTCTTAGGCAATCATTTTCTAAAAACAAAAGTCCCAGAAGCGTCATACAATGACTGCCATGTAAACAATATTGTGTTAATGATGTGTGAAAATCAAATCATTAATGGAGCATCTTGTCCAAAGACACAGCTGACTTATAAAAGGAGTCTCAGTTTTTAATGGTTATAAAAGTAGATACTGTAAGTTACATCAGAGGATTATAGCTGTGCATTTTCATTGGCCTTCTTTATGACATTTTACCTTCTGATAAATTTATTATTCCTAATTTTTGGAAGACATTTATATTTGTTGAACCACACACTTCTTATACAGCCGATCTTAAGTCTTTTATGTAGGGAAATAATTATAGACCAAAATGCTTTAGCAGAGAAAATTTACCCCGACTTCAGAAGTTTGTGATGCCATCAAGTAATTTGAAATGAATTTCTATAAAGGCCACTTGGTGCTCAAGCCACACAAAGTACTGCAGCGATGCAGTTCACACAATTTTCCATAGAAATCCTTCATAATATATTCTCAATGACATTATAGACAAGGAACAGTTTGAAATTGCCAACAACGTTTTCTGATTCCTTTCAGACAGAATTACTACTGAAAGCAGGACATAATGAGCGCAAAGCCGGAGTGAGTGGGAATCAGGCAGATGGGGGCTCGATAACCCTCACAGGATCCTTCAGCCTTCTTCTTCAAGCCTCAAGGATCCTGCAGATTAGGCTGTCTGTCAACAAATCAAGGCAGATCCATATTTAGTTAAATCACTGGAATATGATGTTAAGCATTTTGATTCACTTCGCTTTTATAGTTTATCTCAACAGAACATCTCTTTTCGCGTGTGCTTTTGAGTGCGTTTCCAGATGGGCATCAGGTTGCTCGGAGTAGTGTGTGTGTGTGTGTGTGTGTGTATGGGGTGCCACGGGTTTGATGTTATTGTTTTTAGGAGCTTGGCCCTTGAACCCCACAGAAGGTCACCTCTGACACGCTGTTGGGAGGGTTCACACTGCGGGTCAGGCCGGCAACACGCTCTCACCTCCTTGGCTTTATTGCCTCAGAGTGTTTGGGGAGGGGGGACTGTCATGGCTGTCACAATATGTCCAATCAGTCATCGGTGAAGGGCAGGTCCTCCTGGCTCCCTGGAGTCTCACATGATGAGCAGAGAAAATTAAACGCCTCGTCCACGGCAGCTGATGAAATTAGACAAGTTGGACTTCGTAACGTTGGGACTGTTCAAATGTAAATTAGTGTGTGGGAGCAACTGCATATCACCAGTGTTTTCAATGTACCAAAGATAGCTTCATAGCAAAGAAGCTCTTTAACCTTTGAGGATATAATTAGCTTTACGACACCAAATTTGAACCGGAGGGTTGCTAAGCCACTATGCCACATAAATACGGATATATTTGCAAGTCGATTCTTCAATTTCGTACCCATTGTCACTTTGTATTTCCAGTTTTTACCCATAATGCCCATATTCTTAGCAAATTGGAATAGGTTTAGCTTGCTTAGTAGTTATGTATTTTCATGAAGTATGTAGGTAAACAGTCAAAATAATAGTATGATGAATGTCTAGTATTTTCTGAAGCGTTGGAAAACACCGTTTTCCAATTTATTTACGTTCTGATGCTTTTACAGATCATTCGACTCACACACACGTGATAATCACTCCTGATCAAACAGAAATATGTCTAGACTAAATGGAAGGCTGTCAAATCGAAATGGTGAAGGAAAGTTTCTCAAGGAGGGTATGAATTTACTTCCAAAGCATCCCATGGAAGACAGCTCCGTTACACACCAGAAAATGACAAGTAATGAAGCCAGAAAATTATTAAAAAAACTGGAAAGGTATGAACACCTTTTTAGACAGTATTAAAGTGAGCTAAAATAATGTAAATTTGTTTAACAGACAGCAATATGGCAGTGTGCTAAAGCTTTTAAAGCATCACTAAATTCTTTATGCTTTAGTTTCAGTCTGGCAGAAGTTTTGGGAAAATGTGCATAAAAACAGATATTATGTAAAACTGTGGTAGCTAATTGTCATCATGTTATGACAATTAGCTTGATACATGCAAAGATGATAAAGGACTGGTTTTAAACCTAATGTGTAATCACTCAACAAACCTTTCAGTAAATTTGATCTCTATTATTTGGTGCAAGCTCATAATTAGCATGTGCTCACCCACACAGTGGATGGAGTTAATAACAGATGTAGAAACAAGACGTGCAGCCCACCCACCATAACAGGCCCCTAGCTGAGACATGTCTGTGATTAAAATCTGCGATCCCGGTCTTTCTTGTGCAGGAAAACCTGATGTCCAGACAGGAGGAAGTCAGTAGTTTGCTCCGTCATTACCCTTAACAGAGGCTCATATGGTGAGTGGGTTATATGGAAATGAAGGGGGGTTTAAAACCCCCCCACACTTTAAATCACTTTTACCCACTCTCTTATCTATATGTTTAGATTTACTTAGAGCAGAAATATTCCCGTCTTCCTAATCCTCTTCCAGTTGCTGATTTGCTGAAATATGTTCTTGGGACAGGATATTCTGATTATTAAAGTTAATCACATGTATATCACAGGGTCTGGTGATACCACAGCACTGGTTCCTTTGCCCTGTTTTCTTTCAAGCTGTTTATAATTAAACTGTTGCCCAGCTATTAACTGAAATTAGTGATAACTACTTCATCAGGTCACTACCCCAGACAGAGAGCAACTAAACGCACACAGTAAGTGCGCTGTTTGTGTTTCAGAGGACTTTTATGCAGCTAAAGTTTGCAGCTGAGCTCTGTAGAATCAACTCATCAGCACTGTGCAAGCTGCTCCCGATGCATCCGTTTGGTTAATTACCTTTATTCATTACAGATTTTGTTGAGCTTGTGCTTTTCCTCCCCACCACACACACAACAGTCAAATTCCTGTCCAAGTTAAAAGGCCAATAATGCAATAAGTGATTATCCTGGATGGCTCACTGTGCTCTCTGTTGATTGAATTTATTTGATAAGTAGGAAAGCTTAGCTTCCCTGATGTGATGCAGACACCTCCAGGCCTTCCTGACCCCAGCCCTCCTTCTGGGGGATTCCCACTTATTTTCAGCCCATCTGGGAATCACTGTTAAAACATTGGCTGGCTTTGACTGGTAATTTTCCATAATGGGGCAATTATTGGTGATACTAATCATGTACCCCAGTCATTTTATAGAAGTTCAGTTCTGATCTCCAATTGTATTTTGTGAAGATAGAAACTGGTCTCTGCTGCTAGAAGGTCCTTACTTTTGAGTATGGAAACTATTATAATCGTAGCTATTTAAGAAGGTACAAACACACAGATACTGGAAAGCCAAGAGCTTTGTTTTATGGCTCATCCTCCAAAGTTTGAGCCAATGTCCATAACACCTCAGAAGCTGCACCAAGCTTTCAGAAGATCTACTACTGAAAGCTTGAGCTACTATTAGCAGTCTTCCCAAACTGCTAACAGTTTGGGAAGACAACCAGACTACCCCCCATTAGTGAACAGTGAGCACTTAAGGTCGTCTTTCAACTATGCTACAATTATTTACAAGGAGCAGATCACTATACCAATAAGGATATGTTAATTTATCCTGCAGCACTAAACAATAAATACCCTAAGCCCACTAGTGAATGCTATTTTCATATTATGCTAGTTTAAGGCAGACAAGACTACCGGAACCTCGTTGAATGCATGGCTAGTGGTTAAATTTACAAAAGAATACTGGTAAGCAGCAAAAACTAGCAAAAAAGGTTAATGAAGGGTAGATTACAGAGAATCAAGGAAGAAGCCAGTGAGGAACAATTTGATCTCTATTATTTGGCTTGAATACCGAGGAAGAGGCGGCCGTGACTTAATCACAGGTGAGTGGGGACAGCTGGGAGAGAGCAGGCAGAGGAAATTAGGAAATGGAAAACAGGTGGGATGGAGAGCAGAATGGCAGGCAAAGAGAGGACCGAAAACATCAAATCTGAGAGCCGAAAAGGGAAGAAAGTAAAGACACAGGAACACGTGTCCGATAAATTAACTAAAAGAATGAAAAAACTAAAACGGCAAGATCTAACCAAATGAGCAATAAAGAAATACAAACTTAAAGTTCAGACACCTACAGATCAGCTATAGTACATAGTTCTAACTGCACAGTGGGACATTTTGTCAGCCCAGAAAAATCTATTTTTGTAAATATACGTTCATGGAGTTCAAGGTGTTTCTCAATGAAAACGTCTCTTAAAACTTTAATTCCAGCTCTCCTTGCTTTCATCTGTCATGAATTAGAGGCCAGTTTTTGTTTCTCATTTGCCAAAAGGTGCCATTTAGCCAGGGATTCATCTGTGGTATCTCGTGACCTTTTAGTCATCGATTTTTAAATCCTCTGACATCATCTCTCCTCTCATCCCTTCTTTTCTACCTTTCCCATCCTTGTTTTTTTTATTTCAAATTTGTTTTCTCTCAGCACAAAATCCATCACAGCAACACAAACATCCAATGCTCACTCACGCTCCCCGCTGTGTTCCCTCTCTCCTGCCTCGTCTCCCGTTTTTAAAATGTGTGGCTGCGGGCTATGAGCTGCGATGTCAGCAGGGGGAGAATGAGAATGGTAATTCGTGCCCGACTGTCACCTCTGCTTGGAGGTGAGTAAGCACACCTTTTCCCCAATGAGACGGTTGGATTCATCTGCAATCCTTCAGTAATGTCGGCCTCGTACAGTCTACAAATGGCAGCACCATTGGGAGTGAGATGACTTAGACATCTTGCCATTGGTGCTACGAAGTAGAATACTTGTTTACATGTAAGGTCAATGAGTAATATTACTAGAAAAAATAAAATATCTCAAAATACAGTGACGCATCCCCTCCACCCTAGAAGAAATTTAGGTCCTGTGTGGGTACGACAATCCTTGGAAAGTTCTTGAATTGTTAACACCCACAAGAACTGTGGATGTATTTTCCATTGAGGATACAGTGCAGCTCACTGGGACACGTTTCAAAATAGATCGTCACACTTCTCGTTGTGGCTCTATTACTGACTCCACGAGGACACACGCACGCATATATATCCATAAGAAAATAAAAGTAATAATAATAATAATTTAAAAAAAAAATTGTTGTAACTTCCTCAACTTCCTAAGTGACAAGTCCAAAACATAGAGGACATGAAGCTTCGCCCAACTCTAAGTTTAAATGTTAAACTTTTATTAGCAGTTTACTTTTGAAACCCTTCACTGATTAAGGAAAAAAAAGTCTGCTAAAGCTTGTTTTCCTTTCAGTATGTTAAAAAAATAATGACTGGCAATGACTTGTTTGCATTTTTGTGGAGGAAATATATTTACAATTTTTTTTTTAAGTCAATAACATTTCAGAGAGAGTAAAGTCTCAACCAGGACTATGTCAAGACTTTGACTGAGCCACTCCAAAACCTTCATTTTATTAACGGACTTGCTAGTCTGCTTCAAGTAATTGTCTTGCTATATAGCATAAATGTGGTACAGAGATCACAAACTGATGGTCAAACACTTTCTGGTAGAGAGAAGCATTTACTAGTTCCGTCAATTATGGCAGGTTATCCAGGTCATGAAGCAGCAAAGCAGCCGCAGACCACCAACTCTGGCAGTCAACATGTTGAAACAATCATCGAGATGCTTTTCCGGGTTATTTTCGGTCTGTAGGGGTTTTCTCCTTTCTGTGGAAGCTGTTTTTGTTATTGTTGAATCACAAACACTGAGCATAATGGAGACAAGTGAGGCCTGTGGTGCTTTAACTGTTAGAACCATTCTCAGACTGAAAGATGGCAACGATTGTGTTTATTATCCGTAGTTGAACTTCTCTAGTTAAGAGCTTGTTGTGTTGCTATTTGAGTTTTTAACCTTCCTCCTGTTGACAGGCTGTTTTAAAGGAAGTTCTTTATTCCAGGCATCAGGCAGTAACCAGGCCTGGGTGTTGCTTATCAAATAAAGTTCAGCCTTCACTGAAAATATATTTGTTTGCAATAATTCACTTATAGTCATATACTCATAAAAGATGTCTTTTTTTTCTACATAGAGCCAAGTTGAGCTTTAGGCTCAAATCTTTTTTCTTAGATATTTGAAATCATCATTTGAGAAACATTTCATTTTTACTCGGTTTCGCTACATCTGACATAAAACATATCTAATTTTCTGAAACATTTAAAGGTGACAAGAATAGCACAAATCTTCAAGAGGGCAAATACTTTCTCCCAGCACTTAACTTTCAGCCTCTGACCCTCACATGACCCACGCTAAAATTAGGCCTTAAAAAAGATGCAAGCAGGACAGGAGGTAAAGCATAATGTCTTCCCTTTGGCAGATTCATTTCATAACACAAACAAACCAAACCTCCATGCCTCCCAGTGATACATTTCAAAACGATATTTTTGTATGCTGAGCTGAATAAGTGGCTCCCGGCATTCCCCCGCCCCGCGTCGCCCTGCTGGTAAATCCGTCCGGAACATTTCAGGAATCTGTCTCAGGTCAAGATAATCCTGGGACAGCTGCCCTCTAATTTTGAGTGCAGGGCAGGAGGATCCGGGTGTTTCAGTCAGAGCTGAGAGACTCTGACTGAAATTAAAGTTGGCAAAAAAAAACTGAAAAAATGCATTTTGCAACTGCAGGGCTTAACGGTTTCTGCAGCACAATTTTATCAAGGGACGTGGAGGAGGTCAGGACCCGATCCCGAGGCGCAGAGTGAATGGACAGTCAGTTAATGATTCTCTCTGGCAGCATCATCCACTGTTGCCGTAGCAACAGCATCTGTGTTCAGGTGGGGGAAAAAAGCACGAGCCTGTGCCACCTTTCTGATCAGACAGTGGAAAAATGAGTACACTTCTCTGAGTGTGGCTGTTCACGCTTCTACCATTAGCTCAACAAAATCAGCTTGCAAACAGCTGTCAGCAGCCCATGTGTCGATGCAAAGACGTGCTGCTGCTGCGTCAGCTGTCACTTACAGTGTCGCATGAAGCCGAGTTGGATCATTAGAGCGCATCAACGTCAGAACACTGGTGTACGGAAATGCTTTGACCGTCTTGCTCCTCTGCTTCCTGTAAAGCTTTGGATTCAAGAAAATGGTATTCAAAGTGGGTTTCTTTAGATTTATCACAGTGTTACATTGAACGCAGGCTAACTGTTCACTCATTTTCAATACTGCGTATTGGATTAGCATATTGTGCTGCAAGAAGAACCGATTCTAAAATCCAACAGGAGTAGATGGAGGTTATGTCTTTCAGCAGGCGGCACTTTGGGAACCACACTGAGTTTTAGACTGCTTTCTTTATGCCTCTCAAACTGCATCTTTGGAATATTTTATAGGTTCAGCTACACAGGTGTGCTAAGATAAAAAAAAAAAAAAAGAAACAACAACTCTGAATAGGGGAGTGGCAGCATCATGTGGTGGGGGTGTTTTGGTGGAGGACAGATTGGTGCACCTCCCAAAGAAGAAGGCAGAAAACTATGTGATTATATATATATATATATATATAAACTAACTCTAAAGACATTAGGTCAGCTTTAATATTCTCCCCCCTGCAGCAACATTGCTTCCTCCGCCTGCCCAGACTCACTCTGTCAGAGCAGGCGGCCCGGCAGCCGACAGACTACTACAGCGGCCGGCGTGATGGATGTCTGCTCTGAGAGCTCCAGCTGAGAGCGCTGAGTCATTCGGCAGATTCCTGCCGATCAGCAGGATGCTCCGGCGCTCCAATTATTTATCCGAGGTCAAATTCCACAAAAAAAAAAAAAAGAAAAAAAAAAGCCTATACCTCCCAGTCAGATATAACGTGCTGTGTGGATCCGAGCTGCTGGTTTCTACAGCGCGTAAACGTCAGAAGAAGTTAATCGGTTTCAATCAAGGCAAATGAGTCACACAAGCATAGTACGGTCTGTCTCTCTGTCTCTCTCTCTGTGACCGAGTTTATGTTTTTGCAGACTCCATCATCTGCTGAGAGGAGAGCGGAGTAATAAATACAGCTCTGAACTTGAGAGCTCGGGGTCTGCTTCATTAATCAATGCTGGAGCTGCGGCTGCTGGCTCTGCATCAGTCTTTTCCCTCCCCTGCCTCTCTGGCTGGGGGTGAAGTGGTGGATGCGTGGAGGTGTGTGTGTGTGTGTGTGTGTGGGGGGCAACATTGCTTTTAGGTTCAGCTTTTTAGGATTCCTCCTTCAGGCTGTGGAACTAAAATAGAAACCGTTTAGGGAGTTTCAGCTTTATTTCCGCTTAATCTGAAAGAAAAATGAAGCTTTTGGTGTCAAAATTTACAGATAATAATAAAAGCAGGATAAAGTTTGATATAAAAAAAAAAGGAAGTTGTGGATAATATATTTCTTCAGCAGGGTGTTATTTTTGTAACGGGATCTTTTCTAAATATTGTCTAAATTTATGTCGGTCCTGCAGCAACAAGACGCTCTCAGCCTTTTTTTAGTCACCATGTTACATACTTCAGGCCTGCTGGCATTCCCTCAATCTGGCTCTGAGACGGTGGCGAGAGTCGATATTTTAGGCTCAAGTGATTATGTTAGTATCTCCCATCTGGAAAAAAAAAAACAACAAAAAATTACACATTATTTCCCCTTCTTTAATGACAAAAAACAAAAAAAAAACTTGGGACACATTCAATATTTTCCTTCCTTGTGTGAAGTCAGTTTCCTCCCCCTCCTCATGTGCATCTTTTGCAGGAACCTCCTCAAAGCTCCGACCTGCATTATAAAATACGCCTCACGTTGACGGAAGCAGAGGAGTGGGAATCCTGGAGGTGGATCGGTATCCTGAGAATACAATGTGGAAATAAGCTGCCGTCGAAGCGAAATCGCAGCCACAAAGAGCCGAAGCAGATGGCAGGAGCCTTCAGGCTGAGCTGTGCGTCATTACCCTCAGGTGGGCAACGGGAGTGGAAACCGCAGATCTTCCTGTTACTGATGCCGTCTCTCGTGGTCGCTGTTTGACTTGGTAGAAAATTTGTTTTTTTGTGTGTGTGTGGGGATGTGCGTGTGTCCACTGCAACAAGTAATTGAACCTATAAACCGACGGAGGCGTTTGTGTTGCAGGATTAGACTCACGTTCGGACTAGGGGGTTAAACTTTTTCACGTTTTGTCGTGTCACAGCAATAAATCTGATTTGGAAGACATGCTTAGGAAGTAGAAGGAAAAGAATGAAATTTCTATTCTTTTCAAATAAAAAAAAGAAATGTGTCGTCTGTATTTATAGAACAGAATAGAATCGCCACATCGCTTTGTCTCATAGTGGGGAACTCCAGGTGTCACAGGAGCA
>CAEGAE010078571.1:0-33196 GCA_903067095.1 Girardinus metallicus
TACAAAGAAATGATAATCAACTATGATCAGTACCAACAGGGCAAATGTGCACAAAAACTGGAAATCACAACTCTTCAGCCATTTCATAACATTATTGGTCGAATGCGGTGTTTTGACATGAATCCACCAGCTGCATGCGTAACCATGCGCAATGTGTGCGCCTGTGCTGCGTCAAAGTCAGGCTCTGTGCGCCCTCATGCGTAACGGTGTTTGCAGGACTTTTTCTCACCAACGGAGAGAAGTTGAGGGGGGGCTAGCGTGTCGCTAGAGTGCGGGGGGAACTGCCCGGGGGGGTGGATGTGAGGGGATGATAGAGGGGCCTGTGGGGGGGGTTGAATGAGATATGGTTTGGGGGGGGTCTAGCGTACCGTTGAGTGCTGGTTGGAGGACGGACGGACAGCGTATTGCAAGAAGGGGGAGGAGGTCTGACTGTATGCTAACAAATGAAGAATCTGGGTGAAGCAAAATTTTTCAATTTTCTTTGTGTTACAAACGTAATAGCTACAAACTTCTTACAGTTAGAGTATTTTTGACTGCAAAAATGGAAAATTTTGCTTGTCTTCTTCACAAAGAGGCCAAGCTCTTGCATGTACTCCAAATTGTTCAAGAACAGCACTTGATTTAATTTGGGTATGCCTTTTCAGCCGTTTTTGGTGATTTTGGTTTTAAGGGGTTAAAAAGTTGTATTTTTGTAACAACTGGTGAAAAAAAATGAAAATGTCTTTTGTTTGAATATTATGATTTATATCCAAGTCATCCTGAAAAGTCCATGATTTTAATTGGATTCAGCTCATTTACATTGTCAGGTTTACAACAAATATCTTATTGAGGTTGTTTAAGAACAAACAGATCTAGTTAATATTCAAATGTGAACCAAAGCTAACACTTGATCATCTATTCTCCCTCATACAGCACTAATGTACCACAGAGTACTAGCTCCACTATAGAATGACGAGAAAAATATGGTAGGAGTATGTTTTTTGCCAAAAATCACAGAAATTTCAATGTTAATCTAACATATTTGCAAGAAAAAACTTGGATATTCTCTGTCAAAAAGTTGTACTTTTGCAAGATTTTTTTTTATTTTCTACATAGCATAAATTTCCAGTATTAAAACTGAGATGTTCACTGAACATTGTAAAGCCATGAATTTGCATAAAACAAACTTAGATGTTTACTGAGAATATAAAGTCAGACATTTGCTACACAAATGGCAAAAGTCCTCTTAAGTTTGAAGAGATAAAATTGTGCAATGCACGGCTGGATATTTTCCCAGGTGTAAGCGATAGATCCGGACTCTTTTACTGTATCAGAATGACTTCATCCTGGTGCCGACTTGTCATGAACGACCTCTAACCGGATCCAGAATACGCACCTGAGACGGCAAGGAAGAACTGCAACATGACAGAATCGAGTCTGCATGCAAAATGTCATCTGATTTACCATATGGTGTAAGACTAATGTCTGACTTTACAAATGCTGAAAACCTCAGAGTTTTCAGGACAATTTCTGACTTCACAACACTGGACATTATTCCAGTTATAGTATCTGTAAAATTGATGCCTTCAATCACAGAAAGTAGTCATGTCTTCTTGCAAATTTATGACTTTTTCTTTTTATACATTAAAAAATGTCATATTTTTTAATGTCAAATGTATTTTATTTTTTTATGGCAGAAATTTACTCCTCCATTGTTACATAGTTTTGTTCTTTCATCTACCTACAGTGGCCCTAAAATGAAGTTAAACCTGTTCCAGGCCTAAGGTAGAATAAAAGTTTTTTCTTTGCGTTAAAAAAAAAAAAAGTTAAATTCTAATTCAGAAGTACTTTAAGATCCCAAAGAAAAATCATCAGCAGGCTGACCCTATGGCTGGAAGATTAGACCTATGAAAAATAAAAAATAAAAAACTACAGAGAAATGAGAAAATCTGCTTTAAACACCAGGTGGTGTTTGTGAATGCTCTTTAAATCGCAATTGTTTCTGATCTTTGTCCACTAGCTGACTCATGAGCAGCAATGTTAACAGGAGCAACACAAACAGCTTCAAGCTGGATGTTTTTAATACTACTGACTCAACAGTGGTTGTGAACAGAGTTCCAGATTGTGTTTTTGGATTTAGCTGTTTAAAACACAAATTGAATGACACATTACAGCTACAGATTTAAACGAGACTCTTGATCTTTGACTATTCTAAAGATGAACTTGAAAACAAGTGTCTTTTTGTGATCAGTTCTTCACACTCACAGTAACCCCTCTTACCTATCATGCTGCTGGATTATTGTACATGCGGTAAAATAAAAATGTGTTTAAGTGGAGAACGTTGGTCCTCGCCCTCCAAAAATGCTACAGAGCTCCGCTGCACAAAACGACAGCCCCAAACGAAATCAACTAAAGGCCCGTTATTCAACAGTGGCCCGGAGCTCCACGTGTCACTCTCGGATAGGTTGCTAATGAGCGCGTTTGGTTTGAGAGCAGACTGGGGCAAAGTCAACAGAGCAAAGGCTATCTGGGAGGTAGCAGCAGTGGAAGCCTGGCAGAGATAAAGCATCACATCAATCAGTCATTAATTGCCCTCATTTGAGCGTTAACCCAGGGCTCAGATCAGAGAAAAGGATTGCTGATGAAACAAGAGATTTAAAAAAATAATAAATTTAAAGCAGTTACCTGCAAAAGGTCGAGAAAATTAATATGAAGCCATCTTTAACCTTGATGTGTTAATTACCGCCTTTGCGTTTGGAAACGAACCATTCTTGGGAGGTGACTGACTTCTCCGTTGAAAACATTCTCTCTCTCTCTGAAGGTGTTTCATACTAGAAATGTAAAACTTTTAATCTGAAGGAGACAAACGTACGCAGGAGTTCCGTTTAGTTCGGAAAGGCAGCAATTAAGTTTAGTAGGTTTTCTCAGAGGGGGGACAAAAAAAAAAAAGTTTTTCTCTAAAAGCTTTCTGGAATGTAATTTATGAAGATGTAGACGGCCTGGAATACTTTTCTCACAGCGAAAGCGTGAATTGCAAAAGGACACGTTTCGATGTCGGACAGAGTTAATTATAATCCCGAAATTCACAAACAAGTCAATTGTCTCCCTGCGCAGCTGTGACTGCTCGGTTGGTGAGGGTTTCGAGCGGTGAAACAAGATGGAGGCAAGCTTCCAATTTGAGGGATCATGCTGTCAGATGTGTGTGTTTTCATAATTGTATATGTGCAGGATAAGAAGCTATAAATCAATTCTGAATCAGGTTTATTTAAAACTTCTGAAGGCTGGGTTGCTCAGGTTGGCTCGCTGCTTTGATAATGAGATTTGCGACGTGTTTAGTCATGTCTTTGTAACACTAATGTGATTTGACGTTGAAAAGACGAGCGTTGACGTTCCAAAACCTACAGAAAATATTATGCAATATAGAATCTTAAAAGGGATTGGCGAACAGCGATCGTCTCATTTGCTTTCCAAAGACATTCGTATATTTCACCTCAAAATTTCAGCCTGAATAATTACAGTTTCTCTAATATGCCCCATGGAAGTTATTTAAGTTATTTGCTGCTGTTTGTTCAAAGAACTGAAATAATTTCCCTTAGAATCTGAATATCTTATTATTCATCTTTATAGATCATTGTTATTTTTATAAAAGTAAAAATATTGGCCCACAGGCAATTAATAATGTGACAGTATATATTACAGATAGTCTTCAGTAACATTCCAGTGAAAGAACATGATGTGAATACAACGCGTGGAAGAAGAAGAGGAGGGCGAAGAAAAAGAAGGAGAAGAACGTTGATTTTTCCTTTTTCTTGTCTTCTAATTCTTCTTTGTCAGTCACTTCCTCCTCTTGTTCGCCCTTGGCTAAGTACGATGCTGGCTGCCACCAGATTTCAGCTGAGAATCCAGCCAATTGGATGAATCAGAACAGGCTCCGCCCCCACATGACAAGCACGCCCACTAAACAGAGAGCGAGCGCAGTTTTCTGGTGGAAGCGTATAGGTGGGTAGAGCAGCCGTTTTACTTTCCGCCATGATGCACAAATACGCAGAAATGCATCTGTAATCAGAGCTGGTGCTCTAATCAATATGCTGATGTGATCGTTTAATAATAATAATAATAATAATAATAGGAATGTGATGCCGCAGATTTCCCAAAGTCTCTAATCCCAATGGTAGCAACCAGTTATACACAATTAGCTGTGGATAACTTTTACCTGAATGCCACTTTGATCTGGTTAACTTAGTTTTCTTAATAAATTAAATCATTTGTGTTCAGGTTATCTTTGTCCGATAAAAATAAAATGCTGTTGAGATGATTAGAAAAATTTAACGTGACAAAATCTGCTAGGGGGTGAATGCTCTCTCAAAGCAAAGCAAACTGCACATCTTTAAATGTCAATAGGATATGTATTTTTGTGTATTTGTTGGTACTTACATTAAGATGTTTTAACCATCTTATTTAGAAATGTTTATAACAGATTTTGTATTAGAAAAATTAAGATGTTTTTATTTTCAGTAGTTATGAGTTAATAAAATTATACTGTTTTATATTATTTACATTTTTCTAGAGAAAAATGTCAACATATTTGATAGCATGAATTTTCAAAAGTTAGAAATTACCTTCTCCTTTTGTGTTTTGGTGGACATTTGTACAATTTTAATGTAAGAATTTTGAAAAAGATTCTGACTTGAATAAAATATCAATATTTTATTCTAATTTAGACTCACTAATATAATTTATAATTTAAAAAAAGAATAAAAATTCAGAGCATAAAATTAACATTACAACGTTGACGTAGAAATTAGTTAAAAAGTTATATGTTAAATTTTATGTTGAGTCAACTTGATGTTATAAGATAAAACCTTGATTAAATAAGTTGGGGCAACGTTTTAAAAATTCCCTGAACTAATCATTTTTTGTTTAACATAAATGCTAAATACAGTCAAGTCAAATTAATTGAAGTTGAAGCTTTTATTAAGTGTTGCTGAATTAAAAAGCTCAAGTAAAGTAAGCTTGAGAAGTTTGTTCTCTTTAAGCAAATAAACTTGAAAAATGCTTTCATACAACTATTTACTGAAACTAACAATTTCAAGATGTCTAACTTACTGGAAAAAGTTCTGTAATGTTCAAGCCTTCATCCTTGAAGAGTTTTAACAAAAAGGAAAAACAACCAGGTGGTTCTTTCAGTTCTCATTGAGCGTTACACAACATTCCACACACTAACCAAACAGACAAATGAAAACTAGATTACCTTCTAATATTATAGTTTCTTCACTGTTGTTTGCAGTTCAACAGCAAGAAAAAGTCACATTTTGACAGCTGATATACACGTGAATAAAGTAATGCATTTAACCTAATGTCATGGTTTGTAATTCTATAATTTACCAGCAAGTAAAGCAAGTTCTTGATGTTATTCTCTGAGATGAAAATAAATTTCATTCCAGAAGCAGTGAGAGTGCAAGACAGTACTCTGATAGGAAACCTGAACTTGGAAAGTTTAATGCAGGGCTGCAGAAAGTTTGAAAAATTCATAAAATCAGAAGCTAAGTGACCACATAATGCAACAGGGTTCCACTTATTGAACTCGTTTCAGAAATCCAAACAGAGGAATGTTAGACTAGAGATGAACCGATCAGGCTTTTCCTGACCAATACCAACTTTGGTTTTCTTTGAGCTCTCACCACCTGATTCCGGTTTTGTTCAATTTCTGATTTAAAGGAATAAAACACAAAAGGGAAAAATGGATTTTAGGTAGTTTGATAGAGGTACAGCAGAACTATGGTTTATGAGAGGTTAAGGATCACATGACTGCCTGTTTTAATAGTTCATGCACCAAACATAACATAATACAAAGTGAAAACAATCTTGACTACCATGGACGTGAACATACACAGTCGTCCTTATCTCTGCTCTTTTCGATACATCGCCAAGCAAAATGTCTCACAATCATTGATTGGTTGCTTCACAAACACCAGCAAACTGGGTGTCAAGTAGAACTGTGCCTATTTGAATATATGAAGAAATTCACAAATAGGTGACCTTTCCGCGAATAACTTAGCACCATACAACAGGTAAATCTATGAATATTGGACCTTCAAGCAGGCAATCGTCCACTGCAGCCTCAAAATATATGTATCACTACAGTATAAGTGTGTGCAGTTGGTTGAATAATTTTTAGACCAAAATTGTGAGAGTTCTCAGTTTTTGTGTATTTAATTAAAAGGAAAAACAAAAGGTTTTCAGGTTTTTTCATTTTGGTCAGAGTTGAAGGGAAAACCATAAATTTTTCAGTTACTTAAGTTGACAGAAATCATCTTAATTTAAAGCAAAGGTACCATTATTTCTCTTTTTACCAGAATAAATGTAAAGGTTTACTTATCCATAAAAGTAAGAAAACAGGACGTTCAACCATCTGTTCCTTAGGCGATTGGTATCAACAAGCTGACTTATCGCGTATTTCGGAATAGCTGTAAATAACAGCACCGTGGAAAATCTCTCCCGGCTGAATAACAACAGGTTTAAAACGAACTGCAAAGCGAGATGTAAAAACAGAGAAAAGTAGCAGAGGGTATAATCCCTATACTGTACCAATGGTGGATTAACAGATTTCTGGAGTCTTCCCAGCCTCTGCCATATGGTGCAGTAGTTACACCTTTCTGTCTTAGCAAACTGTTTGGGTCGTTCTCTACATGAAACCTCAGAGAGTCTGTTACATCACTCCGCCAGTTGTTATCAACACGCACCGAGTCTCGGTTCTCAGAAAACACGGTGAAAACGCTCGATGTTCCCGTAAAACTTGTGGATTTAACTTTCTGAGACATACTTTCCACCAAGACAAGTCTGAGATTTTCAAACCTTTTCATATTACACGCGCATTGAGCTGCTGTTGAAACGTTGAACACGGCTTATCCTCTCTCGCCACAATGAGCAGCACACATCTATCCCCTTATTCAAACTTCTATTGGGTTTCGGCTGAAGGACATAATCCTCTCGCACCGGGTCCCTCACTGCCAAAGCCACATAGAATCAACTCATCAATAACACTTTGTTTACTGAATACAGATGACTTTGCACAGGAATCTCCTTAGCGTGGCACAGATGAATGAGCCGAGACAAATTCATCCGAGCTCTTATCAAATGCTTGAGCTGCCGTTTAAGGAATTGCAGCAGACGGAGATTTCACGTTGCAATTGTACGAACATAATGGGGGCTTGGCCCGGTGAAAGATGAAGATAAAAAAAAGAAAAAAAGCCTTAGTGTTTTGCCCTTTGTTAAGACTTGAAGGTATTGCTTCACTTGGGCAGAGAAATGGGCACAGTGGGTTGTCAGCCGCAGTGCCATTTCCTTCCCCCTCGTTATATCAGGCAGTGCTGGATGGTACCGCGTCGGCTGCAGATACATATCAATGAGGGGGTTTGTGGCCAAAAACTTCCTCTTGCCACGCAAGGCCAGAGTTTCCTAATACTCTATAAAAAGACAAGCAGCAGCTGAACTTACTGTAAAGTGTCTCAACTCTTATGGGGGGGAGGGAGGGTATATTTACAAAAGATGACAACTAATTCCTATATGGTGAGAAAGTACATTAGGAAAATTGCTTTGTAGAAATGACAGGGACAAAGATGAGTATTTACCACGGCAACACAGCCATATGATTCAACTATAATGACCTTGTGACAACTATCATTTTTATCTAAATCATGACTAAAAGAGAGGATTACAAGGGCTGACCTTCCTCCGTTCAGGACATGTACAGTTCTAGGGTCAGAAAAGGGACAATTAGTATTTCTGCAAACCCCACACATCCTGGACACAAGCTATTTAGATGTTAGGCTGGTGCTACAGAGAACTTTGTGATAAAACCAGCTGCCACAGAGACAGTGTGTTCCCCCGGGCTGCCTCTGTGATACACTCTGAGTGGCAAGTACCCATACTGCCTCTAATTCAACCTTGTCTTTCCCTATATTAAAGTCAAAACCTTTGTTTTGTATAACAAGGACTTGGTTTTTACAAGGCTAATAGCTTCCCTTAACCCGATAAACTCAATACAGCCAAAGAAAACTGGTCATTCAGGAAAAAGGACTATTAATAGCACCGACATTACGGTGGAAAATCTTTGCTGGTTTGGAAGCAAAACTTTATCTTGGCCTACCTTGATAACAGCAACCGGACCATGTCTACCGTAACTGCTGGACACTTGAGCACACGTCAACGAATATAAGCCGCAACCACTAACTTTGAAATAAAAAAAAGTGTAAGTATATAGAAGCCACACTTGTCTATAAGCTGCAGGTGTCCACGCTGTAACAGGATACAACTTGGACACTTAAAAGGGCGTCCTTTAAATCTTAATTTTTAAAGGGTTTTAAGAAACCCTTTAAAAGTTAAAGGGTTTTATAATTTTTAAATAGATGTGTACATCAATGTTTTTTTTTTCCAAATACTGCTTGTAGTATAGCTGCTTAAAAAAGGTGACCATTGAACAGCTTTGGAATTGAACAGCCTCATACACACTTCCTCAGTTTCTCGCTCACTGTCGCTCTCAACATAACCTTCATCTCGAAGCAAATTTGCTCCCAAGTCCAACCTTTCAAAACTCAATGATGAGATGCTGTGCATTAGCCACATTGCAGTGTTAAAAGTTGTGGCTTTTAGTCTGAAAATTATTGTAATGAAAACATACAGAATATTTCTGTCTTCAAAGCAGGTAAAAGGAGGCTACTTCCTACTATCCAAGTTCTAGTTAATAACGTTCAACAAATCCCTAATCCAGAACCCGGATGTTTCGGCTTTCATAATGACGCCACACCAGTATATTTTCTAATGGTTCTGAGCCGTAAACACTGAAGCATCATTAGTGGGACAAACGCGCAATGTCACAGTCATTCTGAGCCACAACGCTGTAGCACTGCAGCTCACGGACTCGGGATCATGGATCACTTCAAACGTTACATAACAAATGTGTTTATAGTTAAATGTTCCAGAACAACGTTAAGGGTAAATAAATGCAGACAATAAATCTACAAAGTGGACCCGTTCGAGCTCCGGTGGATCAGCACTGAAAGAAATCAGATGTTTTTGATTCTCTTGCAGAAAAACAAGGCGCTGAAATCCAGCTTGGCCTGAAGCATCTGTACAGCATGAGCTGGCGGCTTGATTTAAAGGCTTTGGGCCTCAGTCCTCATTCCTACTTGTTTGGACTCTTACTTAATCTTCCCCACTGCTCACTCTGCAGCACTCTGACCCGCGGTGACACCCAAAGAAGATTATTTGAAAGGCAAAAGTTAAACTAGTTGTTTTTAAGGAGGCTTTATGCTTAATTGACTGACAGCTTCTGCTGTTTATTTGTCTCAGCTGCTGAGAAGTAATCCAAACCAGCTCACTGGTCTGTTGAAAAAAAATAAATAAATAAATCCACCCAGGGTATCTATGTCAACTCCGTTAATCACTGTGGGCTTGTTTTAATCTAATCTTTCCATCTTAAACACATCTTATTTACTTGTTTTCTGCTTCTGAGTTTCCTTGTGAGGACCTCAGCTCAGCTGTGGACCATCCATACTCCAGTTTCTCATGTTTGGAACTGGTTTGATTTAGACTAGATTTTATCTGCTTGGCTAAGACAAAATAACAGAAGGAGGGATTAGGTTTAGATGGCGCAGGCTACCAGCATCGCATTTTATTTCCACCCATTATGTTGATAAATACGGTGGACGGCGAGTATTCACGATGGTATGGGCCACAACCACCTGCAAATAGCTAAAATCCGTGAAATGATTTAAAAGTTCAAACACCAAACATACCTCGATATGCATCAATAAACACAGTGGAAACAGTCTTGGCACTATCGCAATCTTTCTTATCTCCCCTCTTAGGGGTGTAGCCAATCAGCGCCAATGAAAATGAACGCTGCTCCTGAATTTGCTAGCCTATCGCACGTCGAGTAGCCTTGTTCCAAGGTACTTCAGCTTTCCAAGCAGCATTTTCTTTCGACTCTTTTAGATTTGCTCTATGACAGAATGTTCAAATAGGTGTATTTTCTGGCAATAGTTGAGAGTTATTAGGTAAATAGTAAAGTAGTAAAATGTGACAGGCGGGGGGGCCTTTGTATTCTGTGGCCGACAGTGGATCTTTTCAGAAGGTGAATTTTAGATCTAGTGATACTAGAGCATTCTGTAAAAAGAACACCTTACCAACAATCAAACATGGTGCTGGAAGGACCTAAAGTAGCAACAGTTGCGTTGCTACTTTAGGACCTGCTGATCTGTTTTTTAATTCTGCTAGCTGCAAGGCAATGTCTGGCAGGCAAGTTTGAGACTTTAAGTGCTCTTGGATTTTGTATCGATGATCGGAAGCACACCGGCAAGTCCACTGTTGAAAAGTCTTCAGCCTAGATTTCAACCCAGGTGGAGAGACTTTTACTAGGCTATTCATGCTTGTAATACCTTTCAAAGTGTGTGAGTTAAAGCAGTCCTAAACCCGAAGCAGTCCTGCAAAGTACGGTGAGGCAGAATCCTTCTACAGAAACGTGAAAATCTCCCTGCCTATTTTTTCAGAACCCGGATAGTAATTGTTGTAGCCCAGGGTGGCATAAGCAGTTAGTATTAGGAGGAAATCAGTTTTTGCAACTTGTTTTTGAAAGTTGGTTTTGATAGCATTGTGCACAACGAATGAAAGTTGATTTTCAGTATATTTATTTTTTCTTCATCTGATTTTGAACTAAGATCTTTTGGACGTCCTAAAGAATATAACCCTCTTCTAGCAACTTAGCCAATCCTACAAACTATATCCGGGAAACTGTGCTAAAAAACAGATAAATTTTTTTAAGAAAACATGAAAACTACTATCATAAAATCATGAATGCAAAATCTATATTATTGCAAAAGTTAAAGAATGCAACGCTGTTCTTATATGCAACAACTTCTAATTCAATTGGCATTTTTGGGTCATTTTGTGGGATATGAAAGGGAACGATCTCTCACTGGATGTTTGGAATGTAAGGTTTGAGCAGAATCTATAAATATAAAAGAAGAGACACTAAATCTACTGTTTCCGAGGAGGTTTAATAGATAGATATGTGATATGAGCAGCTAAAAACAAAAGATGGCATGTTGCGAAACGTACAAAAATGAAAATGTGTGATAAGATTGTGAGAGAAGGAGCAAATAAAAACCATACCAAGACAGATTTTATGTATCATTCAAACAGATTTGGAGACCTAAAACTGTGCTTCTGTGAAAGATGGAATAGATTTTTTTTTTTTTTTTTTACTGCTGTAGTCCAGCAAATACTGGGGAGGATTTATCCGTGTAAATAAACTCTCGCAGTCAGATGAGTTAAGGATCCCCTTGGCTACAGCAACAGTCAAACCCAACAAAGAGTTAAGCATTCGCAACTCCACTGTGAAGCTAAACAGTTCTTAAAATTCAGCTGGCAGCCAGCCTCGCTCGTCATCCGCCAATTTGATGCGTGCTTCAAGGATCTGGCCCGAACAGATGAACTGCGAGCCAGTAATCCAAACAAACACAGTGAGGAACCATGAAGCATCCCTGGTAAGTTATGTTAGCACCACTGTGGCCCGCTCGTGGAGGCGGGTCTGCGCTGGTCCACTTCGGCTGCTTTATAGGCTGGAGAAATTTAACCAACCTCAGCTGAGAGGAGCAGCATAAAGTGTATCAGATAAGAATAAATGATAACAGTTAACTCTTTCGTCCAACTGAGCTTAGAATAATAAGTGTTAGCATTTGTTGTCAAATTAGTTTTCAGAATTAAAAAAGCCATTTGAATTGGTATGTAATATGAATATGTGAGAACATCAATTGGTCTTAAATTCTCAGAGTGCGATAGTCTTGGGTGTAAATGTTGCTGTTTTATCGGTTCATGATATTTAAAGGGATTGTATTATGTAAAACTGACTTTTTTGGAGATTTGCATCATGTTATAATGTTATTCCCTCATCAAAAAGATAAAAAAAAATAAAAATCCTTTATTCTACCGTGTCAACCACTCAGCTGTGCAAAATGCATGGGTGGACCTAGCCCCGCCTTTGGGGACGAAGCTCCTCCTCTCAGCTCCAGTTTCCGAGTTTCTGCCTTACAGAGCATTTCCTTCAGACTAGCCAGCAGCAATTAGCAAACACCTGGTGGAATTGCGCATCTGCTGAGGTCATTATAAAAGCTACTTCTCAGAGAAACGTTGGTAAAAACCTTGTTAGAAGTTTTAACTGCATTTCAGAAAGAGCAGGAGTTTTTAAAGAAACAGAGGCCCAATTTCAAAATTCAAGGTGTTAAATTGCTGAGTCACATTTCTTTATATATATATTAGAATTGGCATTTTATTTTGATCCACATCTTAAGAAAAACACAGAATAAACACTACATTTGAATCATTCTACTTTTCACAAAGATTTTGACAAGCTAATATTAGCTTGTTACTCAGTAAGGTTATCAGCTGTGGTATCTAGTCTGCAATCAGTTGCTTTACAAACATGCCGCTGTTAGCTAGCCAAGTTTACTGTTATAAGAGTGACGTTCCTTTAGTTTCCACATCATCACTGTCTGTTTGTCTTAACCACAGACATTTCCTAACACCTGATTTTGTCTTTCTCATATTCGAGGGAAAAGTTGTAATAGCCTTATTTCAACATACTGACAAGAATTGCATAGCTACAAGCAAGGGAGGGGCTTTGTTTCTCTATGCTCCACAAATGAAACTGAGCATTCTAGCACTTTCTCTGGTGCTTCTTTAAGAACTTTAAACCATAGGAATAGAGAGACACTTTTTAGCTCATGAGTTTTTACCTTGATGAGTTGAACCGTCATCAACTCATCTCACTTAAGAGACTCACAAAGTCTGAAAATAAGGGTATCTTGATAGATCGATTTATTTTGTCACTAAAGCTGAAGCTAACTGGCTCTCAGCTTGGAAACGGCTGGACATGAGGGACCCTGACAGCCTCACTTTACTCTTTCACTATGTAATATTCTCCCTGAAGACCCTGACATACAAAAACTTTCTGTCAAATCCAAACCCTGTTTCTATGGTGATATTAAAGCACATAATCTGAGGGTAATAATGGACTCTTTTGAAGAACACATTAATATGGAACATAAAGAGCATTCAAAGCATCTCATAATGTACTTATGAGCAGATGGAGAGAAGAAATATTTTATCTTGATATTTGACTAGAAGCGTCAATGTCTCTAGAATGCAGGCATAATGGACGGGGTATTTAAGGGACACTTAATTGCTCAACAGCCAATCAATTAAGCATCAGTTTACTTATGAATAAGTATAAAAAGAGTCTGTGTTACATGACCAAATCAGAGTTTCACCGGTGGCCGTGTTTAGAAAACCTATGACGTGATATTTTCTGACAAAGACGTGCCAGCTTCTCCCAGTCTGTGCTGCATGACACAGTCCGAGTTTTCTCGGACCGTGAAAGGTCACAAATCAGTATCAGCAATTAAGAGCTGCAGAAGTGAATAAGGCTTCTTTGACCACCTGTTCAACCTTTTTACATTCATCGAAGGAGTGCTCCGTCAATCCTGGGAGCACCTCACCATCTGTTTTTATCTAAAATATATAACATTTTGACATCTGACTACAGCACACGCTTTGCTAGGCACAGCCACCTCAAAGCTTCCCAAGAGCTACAGCGGGTGTCTTTTTATTTAGTAATATGTATTATCAAGTGTTTGGTTAATGTCACATTTAAAAAAATAAATTAAAATAAGATATGCAAACTGATTTGGCACAGAACAGGTCTTTTAACATGGACGTTTACATCCAAAACAAGAACTTTGGCTTGTTTGTAGAAGGAAAAAGAGGGTATGTATATTAATTCACATTCTTGGAATTTTTTGACTTTTTAATGGCTTTTATAAATCAAAGTTAACAAAATTTAGCAAATCCATTTAATGTCAAAGTGAAAATTGATTTCTACAAAATAATTACAATTAAATAAAAATATGTAACTTAAAATAAGTGGCAAAGTGATCACAATGAAATGGGTGCACCCAGGTCAACTTGAGTAAATGCTTAAGGATATTTATGGTTCTACTAACTAGGAAGTTAAAAAGAAAGTAAAAAGAAAATTAGTAAACTATGTATAATTTTTATTGATCCCAACGTTGTTCCGTTCGTAAGTTTTGAATCAAAAAATAATCTCCAACTGTGATATACATCTGAAACCAGAAGCTTACATAAATACACCAATTAAATACTTTTTTTTCCTCACTGTCTGACATTAAATCTGTTGTTTTAGGTTAGTCAGAAGTACCTAAATTATTTCTCTCTGGTAGAAGTCAGGATACTTGGCTAGATTTTTTTGAAACATTCTCTTTCAAATTCACACGTTTACATATACTTGGTCATTTATTTTTTACATTGTGAAATTGAGATTATATAAATTCTGAAAAAACTGAAAGGATATTATCATTTATGAGCAACTATAAGTGTGCAGTGATGTCATTTTCTGCAGAAAGCAGTCTCAGCAACACGACTGTACTGCTCATGGGACACTGTTGTGTTCAGGACATCACTGCAGTTGGGTGTGACTGCAATAAAAACCAAAACTAACAACAACAAACTAACAAAATTATTCTGTTTCTCCTTCTTTAGCTCGGCTTTCCATCACTGTGCATTTAAGAACCGAATCTGACCGCTGGAAAAACGTCTCGGAGCGCCTTTGGAAATGTACAATTTGCAACTAAATTAGCTCTTGTGTAACGGCAATCTGTTCAAAGCATCAACCAAAACAAAACGGAAAAGGTTTTAGATCAGCTTAACAAGGACGCTGAAGAACTGAAGAACTATTGAACTTGGAAAAAACATCAAACTAAAACTAGAGAGAGGCTGTTTTTCTCAACTAAATCAAGACGGCATCATGGGACCACTCACTTAATCTCATTAGGACAACTTGTTGCTTTTTTTAGCCACTTTCTCAGACAGGAACGCAATGACAGGCCAGAACTATTATAATGTAAAATCTACCTACATAGTGTTTAACACTTGAAAATCTTTTTGCTTAGGAATTAATTAGGATCAGAATTTCTTAAAGAACACAATTGTAAAATATTTTACTCTTAAATTAGCTGGACCTATTTTTAATACATCCTGTTCAATTTTTGAGGCTTAACTATAATTTTCTAAATTTCTATCCATGCATAAATGACACGTTTGTATTGCTCACCAAAGTCTAAAAACACTATAAAGGTTTTTTTCTTTTCATCATTTGGTTTCTCTGTGGAACACTGATGAAAAGAAAGACAACACTGCAGTAACTAAGCTGAAGTCTTTAAATGTCCTTTTGGAGGTCAAAGGAGGTCATACCCTGTTAATAGTAAATTAAGGCCTTGCACACTCATAGTAGGGCCTTTATAAAAACACATTTTTCTACAACATTATTTACAAAACATTATTGTACACACTGGATCGGCTTCAGGAAAGTTTTCACCCGTTTAAATACAAATCCGCCCTGAGCATGCCAAACCCATAGGGGGCAGTGTAGCGCAAAGCCAAAACCAATCAGCCAATCAGACTGCTTCAAAACAACCATGTTAACTTTCTGTTAGGAATTAAGCATGACACCAGGAGGTTTACTTGTGTGGACAAATCTGTAGGTTGAGCTACTTTTAGAATATGAGCTTATTAAAACACAAGAACGTTGATTGTGAATCATGTCAAAGCAAGCATGTGGATATATTGGTGCATTATTTGTCCAAGACTGTAATGTGAGGGACTTACATCTCTGTTTTCCCTTGTACAGACTTTTCTGAAATCTCTACTTTGATGGGAGTTTTTATTAATAACCATTTTTTGTGATGACTGTGTTTTTGTGGTTGAAAGGCCAAAAAAGCGTAACGATGTGCTCCTTTTTCCCTACATGTGGACTTGGCTTGACAAGGAGGCCGTAAACAAAATATTTAGAAAAACTTACCTAAATACCGACACTAACGATGGTCAGGATCACAGGACAATTCACCTGGAACGAAGCACAATAGAGACATTCAGATTTAACTAATGAATAATCATTTCCAGAGAAAACGAAACAGACCTATCTAGATCAACAATGTGGCTCAGTGTTGGGTCGCAGCAGCCGTTTGAATCCGTCTCCGCTTCAGTTGTTTACTTAAAGAAAGTTAACATTAAAGTGCAGCTC
The DNA here is from genome assembly GCA_903067095.1 of Girardinus metallicus. Lineage (NCBI taxonomy): Eukaryota > Metazoa > Chordata > Actinopteri > Cyprinodontiformes > Poeciliidae > Girardinus > Girardinus metallicus. The sequence continues at coordinate 16,136 of CAEGAE010078571.1, forward strand.
TGCCTCCTGAAGTGAAACACCAAGTTTTGACTGCAGGGGATAAATTCAAAAATGATAATTGTGAGTGAAATTGCTATTTCTGGTGTTGTGAATGTCCTACATTCTGTTTAGATGCAGGTAAGGGTGGGTGGGGTGGAGAGGGAAGGTGGAAGGATTTCTCTTTTTTTTTTTTTTTTTTTTGTCTCCAGGGCCCTAAGATGTGCATTCCTCTTGCTGAGGAAAGCTTTTGTTCTGATAAATTGACAGTGTCAATTTCCCACATTGCCACAGTGTGGCATATACTACAGGGAGCAGCAGTGGGAACACAGAAGCTTCGCACGATTGGCATCACTCAACCTGACAGCTCTTGTTTTTTGGGCCTTTTCTTCCTTTTTTCTTTCAAGGGGGAGGGTGGGCTATTTTTTTTCTAAATCTGAACTTCCAAGTCGAGGAAGCAGGAAGGAACGGGAATTAATACACCTACACATCCTTTCTCCCTTTGGAAAGAGGGGGGGGGAGGAAGAAAAGGATTCTTTGTACTCGCATCATAATTACTGGTGGGCGCCACTTCTGGATTGTTATACTCTCCGCCCAAGTTGAAAACAATATTTTGAGGACGCACAGCCGACAACTAGGTCTCGTTTCCTTAAGTTTACTAGGATTTTTTTTTTTTTCCCTTCCGTCTTAATTTTGCGAAGCAGAGTTCTGGAAGTTCTATGCTCTCTATTTCTCCCCCCAACACTCTGCTTATCTGCAAGCACGCAGTCAGGCACAGAGGGGCAGCATTCAGATTCAGCAGCAGCCTGAACCTGGCACCAGCACACAAATATTACTTCTATACTGTGTGCACAATAATTAAACGAGCGAGTTTGACCGCTCGCTTTGAGGCACAATTTATAACTTCAAGCTGGATAAACGCGAATGCTTAATGGATTTAATCACAGCAGGTGTTGTGTATCTGCAGGACAACGCTCCATCACATGCATCAAAGTTGCGTGGCTAGCCATTAAACCCTTTAAATAGGAACATGACCCCCTTCCTCATCTGACCCGAACCCAACTGAGAACTGCTGGGAAGTTCTTGTGCAGCAGATTTCCAGTGAAGGGAAACAGCCCACCTCTCTGGGCTGTGCAGCATCGGCCACCGAGTCGTTCTTTTTCCACGTCAGAAATGTTTTATTGGAAAGCTTAAACAGATGAAAATAATAAATGAAAATGGGTGTTTTTCATTTAGTTGCGCAATAACTCTGCACAATAATCGTGCACATGCTAAGAAAGCCAAAACTTTACTTTCTGTGTTTGAGGTTTGTTAACGTTTTTTGGATTAATTGATAGCACTGTGGTTGCTGATTCTGATAAATGAGACTTACCAAATAATTGTGCACACAGTGTACTTATTGCTGAGCTTTAAGGTCCAAAGAAGCTTAGAAGGTCTTATAAAGTCGGTCTTCAATCACCTGAAGAACATTTCTAGGATTAAAGGACAAATGTCCAAACAAGGTCCAGAGAAACTCATCCATTTGTTTATCTGTAGTCACATTGATTACTGCAATAAAGACTTCATAGGTCAGCCTCTCAGGTCTTCTGGTTCTGGGGATGCAGAGCAGAACCAGAACCAGAACCAAACATGGAGAAGCAGCATTCAGCTTCTATGCACCACAAACCTGGAACAAACTTCCAGAAAACTGAAAAACAGCCGAAACACCGACTTCCTTTAAAATCTCACGTGTTTAGGACCGCCTTTTATCAGTAATAAATGGAATATTGATGAACATATTTCATGTGTAATTGCTTACTGATTTTGATGACACTTGACAAAATGTAATGTTTATTCCTTGTTTCATTTTTTGAAGGTAAAGGTAAAGGTAATTTCATTTACATTGCACATTTTCAGCAACAAGGCAACACAAAGTGCTGGGACAAACCAGTTGGACTGCAATACCCGATTGAATAGGAGAGAGTTAAGTTACTGATATGTCTAATAAAGAACAAACATATTATTCAATATATCTGAGTAAGGTTTAGATAACAAACAAGGCAGGACCCACCCATATTGTCAATATAATTTTGATCAGAAATATATAATCTATTGCTTTCCGATCAACAGCTGCACTCCTCTGTTTTTCACATCTGTCCGTTTTTGTCCTGACTATTTGAGGCAGGGGTCGGTCATGGGTATCGATTTGTGTCAGGGGTTTAGAAGGTCACAGCTTCAAAAACGGCAAAGAAATAAATAAATAAAAATCCATCCAACTGTTCCTATTGTTGAGAAAGCTCAAATATTACTGGTGGGTTTCTTTCAGCTGTAGAGGACATTAGTGCTGAGCCTTCTCCACTTGTTGCTGCATACTGCTAGCCAGCTGGCTGAAAGAGAGCTCACTTTGGAGACAAACTTGCCCGTTCAGAAATATTTTCCGGCCAAAACATTCAAAATAAAACTTGCAGAATAGCAGAATACAGGCCGACTGCCCAAGCAAACAGCCTATTTAAATCAATTAAAAAGAAAAATACATTATTTATCCCAGATGGATGTTAAATCTCTGCAATGGACTGGCGACCTGTCCAGGACGTAGCCCACCTCTCGACCGCTGCCCACTGGAGACACGCACCAGTACCCCTGGCGGCTCCACCCGGGATAAGCGTGTTTGATAATGGATGGATGGATATCAAATGTTTATCTGAGTGTTTTCAAAGAGTTTTTGTGAATGCCGATGCTGTGGACAGGAAGATGCTCGAGTGTCTTACATCAGCCAATGGCGACTCTGTTAAATCTTTAAACTTCCAAATAAAAGAAGTCACAGAAGATTGTTCGAGTGCAGTTGGACGCAGTGGCAGTGGATCACTCCAATGTGGTAGTTGTTGTCTGATTTAAAAACCAGTGCAGTAATAAAAGCTGTAGTACTAAACCACACATCAGTCAGAAAGAGTTAGCCATGTCCTGGATCTTCTTTGGCATGATGTTCCTAATGTAGACATCAACCCGACCCATTCTAATCTGGAATACCCAGAAGTTTGAGACTACAACTTAATATACATTCAGTGAAATCTCTTAAGACGTTCTCAAAAACATGCAAAACCATATTTAATGTTGGTCAACCCGAGGAGCAACGTAAAAGTTATGATCTGATGGTTGACGTTGCTGAGCATCACTATGTATGTGCTACTAAATTATTGTACTGCCAGAAGAAGAAAAAAACAGTAAAGTTGTATTAATTTAAGCATTCCAAAGTCACTTTCATCACCAATTGGAAAACTTGCAGTGGCTTTACAATCTAAGCTGGACATCCTTGAAAATGTTCTGCCTTACTTATATATTTTTTTTTTCCGTAGTTAAATAAAATGAGGCCATTTCCTTCAATGTCAGCCCCATTATGATAACCTCTGATAGTCTTTTTAGTCTCGTGGGCCAAGGCAACAAGACAAAGAGCTAAATGCTGGAATTATCAAAGCCATTAAATGTTCAGATAAAGTAATTCGCTATCAAACACAACTGATCATCCAAGAATATTAGACCATTACAGCAATTCTAAAGAACCACGATCTGTCAAAGAAATGCAATTTCAGTTCTGAAAAGGTCTTTATTCACCAGGTCATGATGTCTGGGATTGAAAGAGAATTAGAAAAACTTTGCCGTCCGGATTGCTCTGCTGTTTCGGTCTACATTATGTCGGCTGTAAGCTACTGAGTTATTTTTCTAGCTTAAACAACAGCCGACACAAGCATGCTCATCATTCAGCACCGTTTGCACAACCTTGGAAAAGCCTTCACCGTTTTTTGCTTAGCTTTACTTTATACCTGATCCTATGTGTAAACTCCAAAAATCCAGACAAAATTTGACAACTAGATGGGTTCTGAGTCAGCGTGGGCCCCATTCAGAGCCAGCGGGGCTAGCAGGAATCTGCCTCAGGGCAACAGGGAGCGCTGTCAGTGGGATTATTAGAAAAGGCTCACTGTCTGTTTTCCTGACCGCCTGTTCATTCAGGAGAGCTTCCCCTGGAGGAAAGCAACGCAACACAGCTGAGTGAATTCAAACGGTTTTATTTATACTAAAATGAAGCAACTAATGAGCTGAGAAGTACAAACCACTTGATAAGAGGCATTTAAAAACGTAAAATAGCTGTCCAAAACCCTACTTGGCTATACCGGCTGCATCGCAACACACATCTTGCGTCTGACCGGCCTCAGCAGTAAATGACAGAGGTGTAAGAAGGACAAGATAAAGTTTCAGCAATGTTTGGAGCAAAACTGAGAACCCATTTTTCCTTGTTGTTGTTTTCAAGAACAGAGATTCATCGATCACACACCGTGGGCCTGTTCAGATGCAGGGTCTGGATGCTTCCAAGGCCATGTTTGAAGGCCGATTATGTCACAGAGATGATTTTGTGTTTTAATGTAATTTTGTGAACAGCCTTGCACATTTATTTGGTAAAAGAAGGCAATAAAAGCAACAAAAAAAAAAAAAAAAAAACACACAGCTAGTCGACAAATACTTTGTGCTGTACCTAACAACTTACATTTTGGAAACATTATTCGTCTGCATCTTTTTTAAAAGATGCAGATGAATCAGTGAGACCTCGACCTAAAAGCAATCAGAGGGCCTCGAATGGCCCACACACCACGTTTTGGGCACCCTTTTTTTAGCTCTAAAACAGATATAATGCTATATGGAAGTATCAATGAGTGAATAAAATATAAAACAAAAATACCATCCACTCTGTACATTATTGCAGTACGACAGAGTACTATGGAGATTAAAATTACAGGAATAAAGTCATAAAATTAAGAGAATAAAGCAATAATATGATGAGCTGAAATAGTGTGAGAATAAAGTCGCAGTATTTACTAGAATGGTTATGATGACTTTATTCTTGTAATATAACTTTATCCTCAAAATAATGTTAGTCTTAAAATATTTTTGACTCTTCTCGTAATTCTTTAGTCTATATGTTATGGCTTTTCTCGTAATTTTATTACTTTCCAGTTTGGTTGCCTGATAGCACCGGTATGCTCACTGTGCACAGCAAGCCTGCACTCTGATCAAGGTACACACACACACCCACAATGTTCCTTGTTTCTTTACATAAACTATGCCACCTCTTTGCCAGCTGCCCCTGTGAACCTGTCCCAAGTCCAGAGAGGCTGGCTCTAAACCTTTAAACCTTTCCGATAACAATGAAAGGACGCGGCGGTGCACAGTTAAGACACTACACAACTTTCTTTCTATATTTAACGACATTTCAGACAAAAAAAAATTAAAATGGTACCGCCCAAAATCGGAAGGTTGGGCTTTTTATAAATATCGATCTGCCAGAAAACTGCAATCAGTGCACCCCTAGCAACTGCTGTCCATATCGAGCACCAGAACAAATCTGTGACATTTTATCTAGGTTTTTTTTTTTCTTTTCCGTTCTTTTGATGCTTGTGGGAAAGTTGGCCCTCTGACAAGATTTAGGAGATTAGTGAATGTTTCTATTGTGATGGATCCATGTGAAATTAACACAAGTGACCTCAAACCTGATACACAAGGATCGTGTCACCCTCGGTTTTCACCCAACAAGCCCTTAAAATAACAACATTTTTTTTTAAATCTGTAAATGGGGAGCTCAGACACAAGCCATCCAGATTTAGCACAGAGGCCATAAGTCAACACTGACTGAACAGTACAATGCGCACAATTAGGTAATCTGTTAATAAAGCAGATTCTGGGACAAAACACTTAGGCCCAGATGATAGCCTTTGCCCCCTCTCGTGCATTACATCGGACAAGGAAGTGGTGGCTTCTCTTTGTACGCTGTGACTGTCCAACGGCATGAGGAAGTCCCCTCGGCCCCCTCCGTTCTATTCGTAATAGCATTAGCGCAGCTCTGAAGACCACGCATGAGTGCTCTCATCAGCACTATGAATAAACGCTTTCCATTCAGCTAAGCCTCGCCGCTCCGTCTCTGCTTATTTGGACTGGAAGCAAACAGAAGTTAATCAGTATGAGCAACTGTTCCACAATATGGGAGGTGTCAGACGAGATGAAGGATTCGCACTGAGATGACTCTTTCTGACAAACAACACAAACCCCAAAAATAACCTGTCAATCTGTAAACGTTCCCACTCGGCCGCGGACCGTCGGGACCGTCTGACGGAGAGAGAGCCGTCAGGAATGAGCTTCAGAGAACGACGGGAAAAGGATCGATTATGTAACTGCAACATTTTTCTTTAATTGTTTGGTTGTTGTTCAAAAATGCTTTACTTTTCTGTCTGAAGGCTGAAGGACTGATACTGATGAGGGCTAAAGGAAGGAAACCCTCGAGTGAAGATGATGAAAACGGCTACATTTGAAATGATTTCCTCAATTTCGCAAAAACGTTTTTAACCTCCACTGATTGAATAGACAGATCACTCTAACCTCTGAGTTGAGACACCAAATCTGGTTTACAATTTCATTTCAGTAATCATTTTGAAAAAACACAACTTATTACTTGACATGTTTTTTTATTTTAAATTAGAAAAAGCTTTAGAAAAAAAAGTGATTAATTTATTTTTCTATCCATTTGATATGTGTGGAAAATTTTGTTAAAGCACAGCACACAGTTTTCAACTTGATGACAAAAACCTTTCTTCAAAAAAAAATATATTCAGCATCATTCTGTTGTGGAAATTCCCCCAATTTTTCCATGTAAAGAAATATCTGAAAACTGGTAAACCTGCATATTTTTATTATATTTAAAAACATTAAATTGTCCTGCATAATTTTTAACCAATGTGATTTCAAGAGTGATTGTGGAAAGTCCATAGAGCCACAGGTTCTATGGACTAGATGATTAGTGGGAAATCTGTATCTTCCATTAGTAAAAAAGCACTACTACCCCAAAGCACTACTTCACTGACACATGCAGCCGGTCACATTTCTGTTTACCTTGCCATGTTGTCAATCAGCTTTGCCCTCATGAGAGTTCAGGGTTCAGGGAGTGAGTTCTGAACAAATGATGTCATTTGTTGCAGAGAGAGTCGCCACCCATCAGACAGCCTCTCCCTTTGCCCCCAAAACTGTTGGGTAAACCATAAACTCCTCTCCATATTCAAGTATTTCAGAGTCAAATGACGTTAAAGCATTGGCAAAACTGGGACATCAACAGGGCAACGTCACCAATAGAAAAGCAAATTTGAAACAGAATGACCAAAAGAGAAAGACTCAAGGTGTCGTGCTGATCTTGTCCAGACCTGACAGTATCCTGAAACCCTTTGCTGTTATTGTTCAACAGACTCTGGGTGGATTCACACCAGCTGCTTTAATTCAACTCTAGTTCATTTACCTAGAAAGTTTGGGGAGGTGTGAATGTGAAATCAAATTCTCATGCCTACAAACCTCTCTGTGGTTGAAGTTAACTCTGGTGTTGTTTGAGTCCATATATGGATGCAAGACCGCTCCAAAAGCAGGAAGCAGACTATGGCTCCGGGCATTCTGGGTAAATCCAACATGGATAAACTCAAGAGTCTGGCGACAGCAGGAGCAATGGTTCATGGCCTTTTACCAAAACAAAAGACAAAATCCTACAATCACTTAAAAATCTGACGCCACTCTGTTTTTGTTTGCAACTTATGAAGGAGGATTCTGCGTTTGTCGTCTTCTGAGGTATTCCTGTTGTTTCCTTCAGTGGTTCCTTCTTGGTGCAGCGCCACCACAGGCGAGGGGGTGGAACAGTTTTTTTCAAAAGCTTTGATTTGTTGTGTGAAAGAGAACCACAGCAGCTGAAAATGTAAGAAATACTGCAATTTTGTTCCAGAATCGAGTGTACCGGACTATCAGGTGTGAAAACACCCTCAGCTGCAAAGTAAAAATTTACTAACTTATCTAGCAGATTGTGTCTGCCTAGCGTTTCGCTTCGAGACGAGGGCACCCCATTTGCAACAGATACCGTCTGAATTCAAAGGACGCATATTCCTGAAAAGAAGATATCAAAACCCATAAACGAGCCCCAAATCATGAGCTTGAAATCCCAAGGTAACCGGATACCTTTGCTTACCACAAAAACGGCCTAATGGGTTAAAAAAAAAAAAAAAAAAAAAAGAACCCGTCAGGTCTCTCCGTCTTGCACCGCACACACTGCGCCTATCAGAGGAATCTAAAATTGAGCCGTGATGCCTGACTGTGGTGGGGGGGGGGGACTTGTGTGAGGTTATGTGGAGACTGTGTCTCAGGTGTAAAGCTGCCAGAGCAGAGACAGTGACTTCAGGCCAAGAGAGCGATTTGGGTCAGTTGGTAATTGCGTTCCTGGACCACAGGGGACTTGTTGGCAATTAATCCTGCCAATGAGCCGTGTGAAATATGCACAGGGGACTGATACGTGCAGCTCTGTTAACGCCACTCTTTCAAAGAGTGATGGGGTAAAATCTCTGCTACTGAGGCCACAATCACAGCGACAATAAGAGAGCTGTAAAAAAAAAAAAAAAAAAAAAAAAAAGGAAAAACATCCAAGCTCTTTAGATAAAATCTGAAATTGACCCGAATAAAATTTCACCAATTATATCTACACGTTTTAATTTGAGCTGAACATCCCTAATCTAATCTGGTCTCTCATTACTTACCTCATAAAGTTCCCTAAAAGAAGAGAAAACATAGAAAAAAAATACTGTAACGTTTCCCCTATTTATAGTTATTTACATTTTGAAAAATGCTCTGGAAAATGCAAAATAATAGTTTAAAAAAAAATGCATAAATGCCAGTATGAATTCATATTCTTTTACAGCTTTCAGTGTGTTTCCATTCAAACATCTTTTTGTCGTCCTTATGTCATTTATGTTTTTTTCAGTTTCGGTGTTCTGGCATGTCATTAATAGCTGTGTTTTGCCAACAACACGCTCCAGTAATCTGACGGCCTCCAGGGGCCGCATCTGTCACTGCGTGCCGAGCGAGCCGATCGCTCACTCCTCTGAAAAAGTGTCTCATTAGCCCCCGCTCCTTTGTCTAATCGAAGATTAATCACAAAGAGGCATCTGATCTTCTCAGTGACAGGGCCACAAATGAAATGTCACACGATCACTCCGCCGTTTGGCGCTGGTGCCGGTATGATGCCGTTAACAATGGCTGCTGCTCACCAGCCGCCACGAAGCGTGACGGACGACGAAAGGGAAGTTCTCAACAGAAACTTGTCTTGCAAATAAGGCAAAGCAAAGTGAACTGGCCTTCCTAGTTGTAATATGAAACACGAATCTCTTCAGGAAGTTTGGTGGCGTTGCCACCAGAGTGGAAAACCAGTGAAGAAGTGGACTCTTGGCAGGGATGTCCTGCCAACGATGTTCTGCCACAGTGGAAGAAAACGCTAAACTTGTCTGCCATTACTGACAAGTGTGGAGAGAATTTCAAGACGAGAGCCGGAAAGACATCCAGGAGAACAAATTTGGTTAACTAATTTATAGTTAAAAAAAAAAAAAAATGGGGGGTTGAGATGCAAAGAGGAATACCCAGAAAAAACCCACCAGATGTAGATGCCAGCTACAGAGGACTACAGACGGTTCCCCCTTTCTTTGAACAAGTCATCTTAAACAAATACAGCTACAAAAATACAGCATCAATTCAGATGGAAAGCTCCTCAAAACTTCCAGGAACATTCAGATTAGAAATATTGGGGGGGAAGGGGGGTTGTACTCCTATTACTGTAGAGTTGCTGAGGAGGCTAAAGCAGTTTGTGTTCTTGTATTATTATGCCATTACCATTATATTACTTGAAAATGGCCTCAAAACAACAATATCATATTTAATCGCAATAAATTCTGGGACAATTTATCATTCAGCAAAATTTGTTGTCACGACAGGCCTGTAATCACAAAGCTTTAGCATGCCATCTTGTATTTTACTGTGTAAATCCGGAGAAAACGTTTCAATTAAAAAAACTAAATCATTGCACCTTTAACATAATACATCTACCACTGCGTAGAGTCAAAGTCTTACAACTACTGCTTCAAAAATAAAATGGAAGTAGTGCAGCTGCGTCCCTAAAAACAGCGTACAGTTAATCATATTTCTCAATATGTTGATTAAATCTCTCACTGAACCAACAATGACACAATAATTTACTGTTCCTAATTACGGCCATCGCCTGCTGTCATGAGACATCAGGACAATAAATAAATAAATTACAATTCCAGATAGAAACGAGTCAAATGAGCTTTCTCTGAGGACGGGTCAAACCTCAGAAGTAAAGTGAGCAGCTCCATCATCATCATCTTTTTTTTTTTCATACTGAAATTTTATGGTGAAATTTCAGTATGAAAACATAACCTAAACTATAAACTTTGTCACTGACCTCTAGAAGCGAAAATAATCTTGTCATTTGAAGAGAAACAAAAGATTTAAGTTTGCATTGTGAGAAGTTTTATGGTTATAAAACGGTAATTGACTCCATCGGCTGTTTCCAACAAATCTGATGACGACATCAGAGCGTGAAGGTGTTTTTTTGTTTAGTTTTTTTTGTGTGTGTGTGTGTATGTTGGGCGGACAAGCAGTATGTGCAGGCAAAGTCTTCTAAAGAATGCCATCAAAGTGCCGAAGATCTTTAAGTGAGGTAATGACTCATGTTCCAACACAATAACAGCTACCAGCGTGCAGCCAAACCTTCCCTGAAACGAGCAGCCCAGCCAAAGCTTTGAAATCTACTGAAAAATAATACGTCTGAGATTGTTTATTGACTCGGTCTGTCCAGCGTAGCAAGAAAAAAAAAAAAAAAAAAAAATTCAACCCAGGAGTGGAAAGAATACCCAGATGCACAAAAAAGAAAATAAATAAATAAACATATAATGGCATGTTCATACTATTTAAATAAAAAGATAAAAAGCGCCGTTTTGATGCGTTTATTACCGATTCCAAAACCAAAATAATTATTCCCAAACAACAGCGACACGTTTGTGATCTCGGCCTTTCAATCTGAAGCCCAAACAGCACAGAGTGATGGGGGATAAGAAGGCATCAATAGCTGTAAGGTAAACACAAATTTAAACTCTTTAAAAAAAACACACACACACACACAAGTAATCAACCCCTTAAAGTGATTCTCTTTAATAAGAAAGATAATCTCTGCTTCAGCTGGACTCTCCTCAGCTCTGTTCAATCCTCTGGGCAATTGCACTTGTTAATCATGCCTTAATTTATTGACAAGATTCATTTGGAAGGCTCATCTTAAAGAAAAAAAAAAAAAAAGAAAAACCACAGCATCTCCTTCAATCTGTCCATGCCGGTGTCTTGAAATTAAGTAGAGATACCAGATTGGTTCAGTTTAAGAGCTTTGGAGAAAACGACTTCTTTAAGCCTCTAAACTAGCACTAAACACTCTGCTTATCAGAAATTCTTTGGAGCGTTCTTGATACTGTTGTTGTAAACGACTTTTATCAGCTCTGTAACTCGCAGTTAAACATTAATGAAGCGTACTTGACAATCTCCTACATGCTCCGTTCAAAGACATCCGATAGTGTGGGACAACGAGCTACTGAATGAACGAGGGTTGCTCAGAAATGACGAGGTCGACCAGTGAAGAGTCTTCCTCCATGCTTTACTCTCGGCTTCCTTCAGTCCCTGATGAACATTGTTACCGTTTGATATAGAAAACTAAAAATGTCAAAAGGTGACAACTAGCAACAGAAATACAGGACCTAAACTTCCTTGCCTTTTGTTCCATACTTGGTGCAATTAGACACAAATGAAAGTTGACAGATCATGTTAGACTGTTAAAGTGACAGTATTGTGCATTTTTCCAGGCACATGCTGCTATTATAGCACAATCAAGTCACTATGTTACCTAGAGTTGTTATAAAATGCTAAATATATCATGTATGACTAAAAGAAATTTTACCACACACCAAATTCCTTACTTTTGGTGCCATGTTTATTTGGTCTAAGGAAGTATTTCTGTAACATTACAGCTGACATGAAGTGTTTTAGGTAAAATATTAAAAACAAACAAAAAAAACAAGCATACACTCAACAGCTGTTGGCTTTATTAATATTTGTATCCAACAAACACAAAATTCTGACTTTTAGTCAGACTTGTTAAAGGAAGATGATAATATTAACTTGGAGAGAACTTTCAATGATCCAGTGTTTGTCACGTTGGCGCTGTGGTGGATTGTGTGTTGGGCGCCTCAAGAGTTTTGTTTCTGCATCTGCTTTTCCAAACTTGCATAGTTTTCACTTAAAGGTCACTGGAGATACAAGCCGACTTAACAGATAGTTACGTTTCATAGAACCTTCTGGAGAGTTCTGTTTGTTCAAGAGCTTATCGATAGGTGCATTTGACTGAAGGCAGCGCCGCGTAGTGCTGAGCTGACGTCTAACGCGGTGCGCTTTAAACGATCCAAGCTGGTGGGGGATTTTGTCTCAGCACTGTGGAACATCACCGTATGGCCTTCTATTAAAACATTAAAGGAGCAGCATGGCCACAGTCTTCTGACAGTCATAACCTATAGCCCCGTTTTCACCTCTAAAGAAGATGACGAAATACCAACAATATATGAGGTTCTCTTTTTAACAGGAAAACGTGAAGCTGTATGAATACAATAATATATGGGATATATATTATACAGAGACAGTTGTAGAAAAGCAGTGTCTTCAGTAGGAGGTTTCTTCAAATTTGTTGTAATACAGACTGCTACAGGAGATCCTTCCTGCCCACAGCCATCACTTTCTACAACAACTCTTTAGAGGGGCAGTACTATGTAAAAGTGACTTTTTCAGCTTTACATCATGTTACTATGTTATTCGTTCATCAAAAACATACCTGCAGTGTTGCTTTGATTCTTACATGATTGAGAAATCCTTGAATCTCCCATGGTAACCATTCATCTGTGCAAAACCTGGATGGACCTAGCACCTCCTTCAATGACAAAGCTCCTCTTCTGAGCTGCAGTTTCCACCTCACAGAGCAGACCTCCCCTGCAACCTCTACACTCAGCTCCTTCAGACTAGCCTGCAGCAATTAGCAAACACCATGTGGAACTGCTCATTAGCTGAGCTCATTATACAAGCTACTTCTCAGTGAAATGCTGGTAAAAATGTTGTTAAATGGTTATTAGAGGAGCCATGTTGTGATCGCTTCCTGAAGATGGAGTTTCAGAAAAAGCAGGAGACTTTAAAGAGACAGGAGACCCAATTTCAAGGTGTTAAATAACAAAGTAAAATATATTTTTAGTTATATTAGATATATATAGCATTTTTATAATTGAAGGTAGCAGTTACTTAATTGTGCTATAAAATGAGACTATATGCCTGGAAAACAAATAATACTGTCTGCCCCTTTAATTAAATGAGTTACAACATTTATTTGGAAATTATTTTTGAACTGAACTGAATTCCCCTGCAAGGCTTTGTATAAATGGTAAGAACAAGGAAAGTGAGCGAAAAGTTGATTTATTACAACCTACAAAGAGGTGGACGAACTGACCATCTGCAATAAATGTTTAACCTTAATGTCTCAACAGTAGCCATGCTGACATTCAACAAGGAAGAAGAGAGGAAAAACAAAACTCAAGGGACTGGAGGCAGGGAAGACGACTGGCGGCTCGTTGACAAGGTGCTTGGGGCAGGGAGGGGGCTGAAAGAGGGCATGTGCTGGAAAAAAAAAGATCCGCAACAACCTCAGGTCTCGCTGCTGAATCTTGGCGCCAATAAAGACGGAGCACCTGTTGAAGATTGCCTTGCTTTGCAGCTGATTTTGCGGTATGTGAGGCAGGAGCAGTCATGTTCTCGCACATGAATGTTCTTCATAACACGCGAGAGCAGGTGAGGCGGGTTGCAGGTGAGGCGGGTTGCTAACGGTTTAAAAGCAAGGAGTTTCTGGTAAGGCCTGTTTGGTCCCATAAAACCACAGAAGCAATGAAAAACATTCTCCTTTTTTGAGTAATAAACATGAATACGAATGGTGAAACGCTGGTAAAAATGTTTTTTTTTTCTTTACTAACCAAAATGTATCAGCTTTTAAGAAATAAAATAACTAAAAGTGAAAAGCAGATGGCCTCCAAGTGCATTTTAAACATAAAAACTAAGACAAATTACACTGATTTATTCAGAGGAAGACATTACATATACTATAGATCATGAAAATATTCAGTTGAATTGAATAGATGATTAATACTTCATTAGAAAAACATGAAACTAGAAAGGCTGCATTGCAATGAGTTGAGAAACAGGAAGTTAACAGTTTCTCAATAAGTCGCTCCATGAGTGATCAAGCTTCGACATTATTTGGCAACAAACTACCACCATCATGTCTGGCTGTAGGTGTGGTGTACATTTTTTATTATTATTTTTCAAGTTTTTCTGGAAGACATTCCACTTTTCTCTGATGAGTACACACAATATTTTTCCAAACGTTTCGATGATCATCAGAATGCTTTTCGGTAAATGGGATTCGTTTTGGTCAGCGGAGGGTTTCGTATATGGATGCCATTTTTGCCATTTGTGCACCAATTGCAGTTTTCAGGCCGATCACCGATCTTTCAAAAGCCTTCCCACCTCTCACTTCTTTCAATATCAATTTTGGTCAACATTAAAGGAATCTTGGTTAGCAAGCTGGTCCTGAGATGATTCAGTACTGTTACACGTTTTCACCATTTAGCGGTTAATGGCTTTCACTGTGGTCCAAAGAAGACATTGTAACTTTTTAAGCCGGGCAGTATTATGCCGTTTTCCAGGCTCTATTGTGCTATTCTATAGCACAGTTATATCACAAGAGTTGTGAAGAAATCTTCTGAACGGCTTCACATGAGCTCATAAAGAATAAAATAACAAAACAAAGACATTTCTTAAACTCGTATGAGGCTTCCAGCGATCCAGCCTGGAACACAGCCAGTGTTAGGACACTAACTATGTAACCTTCAGCGGTTATAAAAATGTCATGTATAATAATTGGGCCTCTGGAAAACAAGGACCACCAACAGTATGACACATTGGAAAAAATTTATTCATTGATCACATTTCAATGGAAAATAAAATAGATTTTACATGAATCTTATATATACTTTAAATTATGTCATCTTTGTACTATGATCACTGTTTCCACCCTGCCTTGCTCCTCCCCCTTTTTCCTTTGTCTGCCTCATTTCTCCCTCCCAACTTCATGTAGTTCCTAGATAGCAATTTTACTCAGTATAAATTAATTTATCAATACCTTTAATGGATCTATCAAATGTCTATATTTATCTGTATTTCATAATTTAGTGATATGTTATTATTAGTCCTAGTATTAACAGATATATATAGATATATATTTGTTGTTGTTTTTTTTTTTTGTTCTTGTTGGACTATTTGGGTTTTGTTTTTCTTTTTACTTTATTTTATTGCTCTACAACCCATAATGTCATTCATATTACCATTTATGCTCACACACTTCCATGTACACACACATGCACACACAGTTAATGATATTCATTTTCTGCAATACCATATGTTTTTTTTTTTGGGGCGGGGTTCTCTCTCTCTTAATGTTATGTTAGTTTTTTCACATGTCTTTGGTGAATAAAGTTTAAAAAAATAAAAATAAAAAACATAAGTGGGTCTCTGTCTCTTTAAAAAGTCCAGCTTTTTCTGAAACTCCGCCTTCAGGAAGTCCTCACAACATGGCTCCTTTGTTGATCGTTTAACATTTTTACCAGCGTTGCACCAAGAAGAGCTCAACGAGTGCGCAGTTCCACCAGACGTTTGCTAATTGCTGCTGGCTAGTCTGAAGGAGCTGAGTGGGAGAGTTATGGAGAGTTGCTCAGAAGCTTGAGAACTGCAGCTCTGAGAAGGAGCTTCAGGCTCGAAGGTGGTGGTCGGTTCCACCCAGGCGTTTAGCAAAGCTGAATGGTTGCCACGGGAGATCCAAGGATTTCTCAAACATGCATGAAATTATCAAAGCAGCACTCAGGGTATGTTTTGATGGGGGGACAACATTACAACATGATGTAAAGCTAAAAAGAAAAAAAAAAAGTTCATTGTACATAATACTGCCCCTTAATAGATTGTGGCCTATTTCATGGTGTCGTTATAGTTCTAAACCTTCACATCTGGAAGTAGCAGAAGTGAAACTGAACCCCAAAAAGATTGCTTAAGTACAGTGATTAACTGATTAGTTTTTTTTAAATTAAGTCACTATCAAAATCACCAAAACCGACATTTCTTCAGCTTATTTTTTCATAAACATTTCTTCTGCGTTTAGAGAAGAAAAGAATGGGATTAAAAGCAGACATGCTCTTTCCTGCTGCTTTTTCAGACATTATATTGATATAGATATGCACTTTTGTGCATTGGCTGCATACAGTATATTCGAAAAAGTCTCCTATCAGGAAAAACAACCCCAATCACAATAATTGCATTAAACCATCAGTATGGGCAGCAGCAGCAGCAGCCCCCACAGCCAAGTAAAATCATTTACCTCTTCCTTAACTTGTGGCAGAGCAAAAGCTGCCAGGTAGGCGCAATAAAATCTTTGAAGTGTGAGAAATAGAGCCAGGAGGGAGGTCAGACTTGTTAAGGTGTAGCTATCAGTTAGAGTGGATGTTTGCAAAGCCACATTTATTCAATGAACCAAGCTGTCTTGTTTACTTTCTCTCTCTCTCTCTTTCTCTCTCTCACACACACACACACACACGCACACACAAGCAAAATATATCCACAGTAAAACATGCCAGGCTTTTTACCAAATTGGAGCCAAAAATATCTAATCTATTAAATCTCGGAACTTGTGTTTATCACCTCTAAGCTCGAAGTGCTGCCCCGTCAGACACACTCAAACCGGGAGGTTAAAAGAAACATCCAAGTGTCAAGCAGGTCTGCTGCTGGAGAAGGGAAAAAGACTTCCAGATTTCCTAGGTGAACCTGTGAAACAATCCCAAACAATTGCCTTGTCTTTTCCATATTTACAGATACAAACTGGAACATTCTGTGTGGCGCCTACAGCAAGTAAACAACAATGACACCTCCCTGACACCACTCAAGCTTCCTATCAAGCGGCAGCTAATAATGACAACCCCCCCCCCCACCCACCCACACACCCACACACACATACACACCCCCCCCCACACACCCAGACCCACCAGCGGCCCCTTGTATTTTCAACTAAACTCA